>MU253967.1:0-44977 GCA_019669825.1 Calycina marina | reverse complement strand
AGTGCCTGTAAGGCAGGGAGTAGAGGGGGGCTCCATTCCTCCAGAAAAGACGTGTCAACGCCCTTCCTGAAGGGAAAGAAGCTTAAAAGAGGAAATTGAGCGCTAGAAAAGCCTTTGAAGATCGTGTTTTGGGTCAATCAATCAAAAAGTCAATTCACGAAAAAAGTTGTAGGTGTGGGCCAGACTGGCATTGTCCCAGAACCTCATATTCCATACAATTCTATACTTTTCCTTGTATATGTTAGAAGACTGCTTCTCTAGAAGATTCGGTGGATATTATAGATGTAGATAAATAAGGAGTGAATCTGCTTTATGCAGATTCCTCGTGCATTTCTTAATTGAATTTCAGAACCCATAACCTTTTGAGCTATTCGAGGTTTGGCCTCTCACACCACCCCTTTTAAAAACAATATGGAAGAACGCTACAAAGCTCAGTCTGATCTCAACACCGCTCGGGCCTCGCTCTTTGGCGCCATAGAAGATGGTCAATCCAAACAAGACGTTATCGACCGCTTCAAGACCAATTCAGCATTTTGATCTCTGAGCTTGGCAATAGAGAAGAAGGCCTCAACAGTCCTGTACAACTCCCAACCCAGATCACTTCGACGGTACAGGCGAACAACATTCTTAGAAGATTTCTTCTTCGAGATGGAGGTCAAGCTTCGTAAAAACAACGACCACTTTGCCAACGCAAATGATAAACTCTCATACTCTGTCATGCGCCTAAAGGGAGTCGCTCGCCAGCAATTCTTGCCTTTTAACAGCGACGTTGGTAGCCTCGGTATACAGGACGTGGACGCCGCCATTAATATTCCCCGCACCGCTTTCGACGTCGCCGATACTCCAGCTATCTCTCAAAGAAAGCTCTTCGCTATTGCACAAGGCAGCCAGCCTCTGAATATCTTCCTCGCAAAAGGTATTCCTCATGCCAACAAGTCTAGCATGGGAAACGCGCTATCCACTTCTTGCTCCTCGAACGTATCTCTCTTACCGAGTTAAAGAAGGCGGTGAAAGCCTGCGAAGCGCACAACTCGACGCTCGATATGGTATTGCCGGCGATGGAGCATGCTGGTCACTTGTGCCGTTGCAATTAGTGTAAATAGCTGCAATTGCGAATCGTTAGCACATACGACCACAGACTGAGGAGAATTGGGCATCCCGTCCGCTCTGCCATACACAAGCCTCAGATCGGTAGACTAGTAGTTGGGTCGGTGACGACCAGCGAATCCCTACTGTTGTATGTTTTTGATTGATTTTTTGTTCTTTCAAACTTACTAACATCCAGCATCTTCAGCAGCCTCCAGAAGGTAGTCACACGTCCACATATCAATTTCAACATAAATTGTTGTTTTGCCGTTTTTCTCTTCCTAGAACGATTGCCCAAAAGCTTCATACTTTTCAGTACATCTTCCTCGTTGATCCCATATTTGCCAACATCTTCGTTATGGTTGCCGTACGAAATTTGAATAACAGTTCTTTCCGACGCGTCCGCCGTCCACAAACGAAGAGTGATATCAGGAAGAAGCTTACATATCGACCCCCGTGACCGAGAAAAATTCGACCAGAAGTAGTTGAGTAGCTCAACCACATGCGTATTTTTGCAGTCAGTAAGCAGTGGGACGAATTTCTCGAGCGTTTCGGTCCTCACTCCGGGCTATTTGATGGCTCATTCGGTGTATTTCGCAGTTATAGCATTGTAGCCAGCTGCAACGTCACGCCCGCCTGATTTCTGCATCTGTTTTCCTGTTTCTTGTTGGTTCATCTGCCATTTTGATGCTGTTTAGGTCAATTTGATGTGATATTATTAGGGTTGAAGGTGTTTAGAACTAAGAAGGCTGGAAAATATATAGAGGAGCAAACTGGAAGCGAAAGGCAAGTCGCTGTCAATGTATCAGTCGATGTATATAACGTCAAATAGCCTTTAAAGGGATATCTGAAGCCACTTGTTCTAGAAATCTACGGTGTGTGACTCAAAACGAAACTGAGCAGAGGGCAAAAGAAGAGAGTGAGGGATCAGCATTTAGCATCTGTAATATTTTGCGACTAGATAAACTTGTAGCTAACTGCATGATGTGATCGCAGACGGCTGATGCAAATATCAGATTTTCGTAGAAACTCTTTACGCCAATAAATGCAGTTGCAGTCCAGCCGAGCTTCCTTACGTCCTCTAACCCCTCTAGAACAAGCCCATGGAGATGACTTTCCTTTCGTTGGCAGTCATTTGTTTAAAAGACTCCTCCTCTCTACTCTTATGCATCAGATACTTTTCCACAATCTCAGGACCCAATGCCTCATTCAAGGACGTTGACTTCTTGAACAGCGCCAATGATTCCTTCAACGAGCGCGGAATTTTATCCGTGATGCCGTGGTCAGCGACTTGCTGGTCGTCTAGCCCTTCGTGAATACGTAGCTACAGGTCCTTGACTGTCAACGGCGTGTTAGTTTCGATATCCACAAGTCCTGCGGTGATGATGGCCAGGGTGGCTAAGTATGGGTTCATAGTTGCATCTGGGTGTCTGAATTCCTGTGGATGATAAGCATCTTTACCACGGCGATGTTCAATGTTCGAAGGAGCGACTTTCAGGAATTTTGTGACTCACCCAATACCCAGGACTCAGCTTCTTGATAGGACAAGTCTTGTTCCTAGTACCCCAAGCAATCCATTGGTTTTCTTTGACTCTTGGATAGCTATCATAGTTGGGCAGGTAAAACCCTGCCAATGCTGCATATTCTTTCAGAATGCATGCAAAAAACGCATCCTCCCTCTCTGTGCGTGACATAGAGAGATGTATATGCGCGCCAGTGGTCTGAGAAAACCGAGTTTTCTCACTCCGACAATCAGTTGACGAAAGCATAATGCTGTAGGTTAAGTTTGACTTACAATGCCTTGGGAAACATTGTAGCATGGAGCCCATATTAAGAAGCAAACGTTTTGATCGTCTCATGGGTATATACCAGTGTATCAACTGCTGCTACAGGAGCCAATGGCTCGCCCGTGATGAACCGCTGACATCCCCAACTACAATATTGATGAAGAACTGTTGAAGGCATACAAGCTACTCATGCCGAACATATAGCGAAACTTCGATATCGACATCGACGTCGACAGTGCAGCGCAGTACTCTCAAATAGCCCATGATCACCTTCAGCATGGAATTGTCGTATTTGAATACCAGAATTTACCAGTGCGTCCACGATCTCTTCCAGAACCGGAAGGCAAGAGCTTCGTAATGCTGCAGCAGCATATACGTGCATACTTGTCCTGGCTTGTTGGGCTGGAGTAGACACTGTGGCTGGCTTCGTGAGCTGGAATTCGACTTCGAAACCCATCAGGAACTCTAGGTCATGTTTAGACTTTGCCATCATTTCTAGTTCCTGGAGACGACTTCTGGGGCCTGGGATATAATTTAGGTCGAGTTACGCGCAGCTTTAAGGTTCTCATTTTACATCTTCTGAAGCTTTTGTCTTCCTCAGTTCCTGCTTCCTCAACGCAGCACCTATCATAGCCATCAGCTCAAAGCTCGGTTCTTGCAGCTCAATCACCTTGTTTCATCTCCAGCTTACATGAAAGATGAATTTCCTGTCTGATAATGACAGACCTTCAGCGTTAACCAATCCGGCCATAGGAGTTCTGATCCGCATTTGGTGTCGTCAAACATGATCCCGCCAGCGAGAAGGAGAACTGTGAGGATTGGACTCGATAGAGACAGCGTGTTTTCATTTCGAGCAAGTGAAAGTGCATACTGCTTCGTGATGACTCGCATCATGACAACTCCCAGGTAGGTTACCCATTGCAACCTGAAGAATCTGATCGATTCATTTGATTCAAGAAATTGCTGTAATGCCAATGCTGATGGATTCGTGCCACTCACGGACATTTCACCCATGTTGAATTGAAGTTTGTGATTGAAAGCGCGGAGTGACTGTCGTTGGGGCACAAGTGAGTCGATTTTGATGAGTTTCTTCCAAAGACGATCTGCCCTTAATATACGATATAGATCGGGTATGCGCGTTTCCTTGCATGTCCAATAACTTGGCGATCGAAATGGCGCTTCAGATGGATACTAATCGTACTCTCATGATGCACCTGGATTGCCCCTTTAGCTAAACCCAGCATGATACCGGAGTGAAGGGAACGTGAGTATTAATTGAGTGTGACCTAAGCATCCGTGGCAACAGGATGCATCAAAGAAAGTCAATGGCACCGTAAAATTATGGGCCGCTGGCTGTGGCTCCATGCGCTATGCGCTATGCGCTATGCACAATAGGTCTAGACATGATCGCCCTGTGTGATCTTCGGATTTCTCAACACAAATCGGGAGAGGACAAAGACTTGCACTTTCAAAAAAATCATAATGCATTCCCAAAATATCGTTTTCATACGCATGGATATCCCACAACTCCATAATCCCCATGGTAATGACCTGCCTCAGCATTCCCTCAGCTTGATGAGAAATCTGATATCGTACCTAACTTCTTGCCTATTTGCGTTGCAGCACCAGTCCTAATAGAAGCAGAGGTTCGCGGTGCTGGAGGTGCTGGCTGGCGATTGACATTGAATGGACTTTTCTCTGCCGCACCATATGCGTCCAGCGATAGAAGGGAATAGAAGTACAGGCCGAAGAAAGCGATCACAGCACTCAGGACGCTATGGTAGTTCACTGGCTTCGCGCTCGCGGGCTTTCCTCCTAAGGTGTGCCCAACAGATGAGTATGCCGGCTTAGCGGGACCAGCCATCTTGACAGCTTTCTCAATCGCAGATGTAAGTTTGTTGGGGTCTGCTCCTTGTATTGTTTCGATCACACTGCCGTTTTGGAATATTATGAATGTCGGCATTCTAGTCAACAGTTAGCGCGCTCAGATTGACAGTAGCTTGAGTGCAACATACGCCCGAACGCCATATCTCTGTGATATCTCTTGCTGATTATCGACATTGACTTTCGTGAAAGTGACGCGTTTCGGCTGTGAGTGCTTCTTTGCTAGCGACTCGTAGGTAGGACTGATCGCTTTGCAAGGACCGCACCAATCTGCGTAACTAGGGTCATGTTAGTTGCTGCCAGGTGTCGAGAGGTGGATTGTAGCTTACAAGTCTGTAACAACGATTGCTGACATGCTAAGTAGCTTGCTTAACTCAGCAGAAGAACCGATATTGACAGACATCTTGGCTGGAGTTTAGGGTGAGTTGTAAGTAGGTGCTCAGAGCGTTGATGGCAAAGAGGACTGGAAGCTGATGTCCAGACCTCGGATCCACTATCGCCCCACCATGCAAGGCTGAATTCAGCCTCGTTTGCTTCGCAAAATCGTTTGGAGAATTCAGGTACTTGGGACTCAGTGGACGCTCTCTGACGATTTGATTCAGCGCGGTGCTCAGGAAATTCAATCTTAAACTCGAGGGCTGTATTGTTGAACAAACCCATCTTTTGGCACGCCTACCAGCATGGGCAGGAAAGAAACTTACACGCAGGTAGTTGCTTCACTCAGACTTCACTAACTTTCACTCACTGACTGCTCAATCCAGAAGCGGAAGCGCATATCTGATGCGAAATCAAACCTTGAACATCCTACGAAAGTGGCTGCCACTGGCAAGCCCAAAAGTACAACCAATGCTCCCGTCGAAGATGATACCTCACGGCCCACCGCAGTGTTCAAACCTACACAAGGAAGAGACTGGACAGTGAGCGTTGCATTACCAGGAAGCATAATAGCAAAGTTAGTCACTCGAAAATGATTTGCTATATAAAGTACTGATTCGGGGTAGTGCTCAGAGTCATGACCTGAAGACTACAATGGTCGGGCAGATAGCTCGTGCTCTGTCAGTCTTCTGCGTCGACGAAGTAGTTGTCTTCGACGATGGCAACGCTCATCCCGCTGGAAAACCAGTTACCGTATCGAACGATGGATATACTGGCAAATCTGATCCCGATCGCTTTCTTGTTGAAATATTGAGCTTCCTCGAAACACCACCTCACCTACGAAAACTTCTCTTCCCCATGCAACCGAATCTGAAATCAGCTGGCACACTTCCTAGTCTGGATTTGCCACATCATTTAAAAGCTAAGGAATGGTGTCCATACAGGGAGGGGGTTACATTGCCTGGGAGTGGTAACGAAGGTACACTCGTCGAGGCGGGACTGCGGATACCAGTGACTGTCGAGGACGAGATACCGGAGAACCACAGAGTTACGTTAAAGTTTCTCCCAGATGCAGAGTTGGCAACGAAAGACTACAAAGCTGAGGCGATAAAAGCAGAGGCAGTTAGCCCAGAAATACCCAGAGAGGAAGCAGGATACTATTGGGGTTTCGCTGTGAGGAAAGCGGCAAGCCTCAGTACAGTCTTCACAGAATCTAAATTTGAAGGAGGATACGATATGACGATAGGGACTTCAGAGCGAGGGGTAAATTTTGAGAGAATATTCTCAGATGACGAGGAACAGAAGGTTGGCAAATTCAGACACTTGCTTATCGTCTTTGGAGGTGTGGCCGGACTAGAGGTTGCGGTGAAGAATGATGCCGAGCTGAAGAACTTAGGCGTTGCTGATGCCAAAGCTATGTTTGATAGATGGATCAACGTCTGTCCAGGACAAGGTAGTAGGACGATACGGACGGAAGAAGCTGTGTGGATAGGGTTGATGGGTCTAAGAAGACTAGTCGTCAATAACTAGCAAATGAAGCCTTTACAGGATAGAGACTGCAAACCTGATGAATAAGAACCTCTAGTCGATTCGAGAGTGTCTAGAACGGTCTCGCCGCATGGAGCCACAGCCAGCGGCCCATAATTTCTACGGTGCCGTTGACTTTCTTGGATGCAACCTGTTGCCACGGATGCTTAGGTCACACTTAATTTAAACTCACGTTCACTTCACTCCGTTCTCGCCATATTGAGTGCATATTACGACGTTAAGACACACACAGACGGAGGCACAACGAAGCAGTATAGGTAGTAGGCGACACTAGTGGAGATGGCCAGAAATGGCTCAGCTCCGATGATAATTGAGGTTGAAGAAGTGGAGCAACCGTAGTTGCAATCAAAAGTGAAGAATACGCAGGCAACTGCATGTAAATTGCCAGAGCAACTAGCTTCAGAACCCCTGAATATCTCGCTCGCTTAATCTTGTGGTGGTGCAAAAGTTTATGACACCATTCAAGAATGGAAGCCGTATTGAACTCCTTCAGGACTCGCACCCGCCTATTCCTCTACACAACTCATATCAAGCATTATTGCTCAATGTAGTTGACTCACAGACGTCGGATCTTTTAAATCACGTGATTAATCGCTCGCTTTAAGTTTCAGGCTCCCAGATTTCTCGTGAAACAACAGTCCAACACCATCAAACAACACATAAATCCTCATCTTTGCTACAATTCGAACCCGAGCATTTGCTATCTTTGATGTTACGACCAGCATATTCACCGCCAAAATAGGTCGCCGTCACAAAGCGCGCCACCAGTGTGCCAAGGCAAACGAACAGGCTTCTTGTACCGCAGGAGGAAAAACCAGAAGGTCCAAGCATCACAAAATGGGCCAAGGACACTTTCAACAGACTTCCCTCCCCTTGGAAGAGATCGTCTCTTACATCCTCCACTCCGGCCCTCCCAGTAAAATCGTCGTCCTCACCGGAGCCGGCGTCTCCACCGCCTCGGGAATCCCCGATTTCCGCTCTCCCACGACAGGTCTCTATGCAAACCTCGCTCGCCTCAACCTCCCCTACCCAGAAGCTGTCTTCACGCTCGACTACTTCCGCTCCAACCCTTTACCATTCTACACTCTCGCAAAAGAGTTGTACCCGGGGAAATACTATCCTACGATAAGTCATGCTTTTATTGCGCTCCTGCATGAGAAGGGGCTGTTGGAGATGCTATTTACGCAGAATATTGACTGTTTGGATCGAATGGCGGGCGTGCCAGATCACAAGATTGTGGAAGCGCATGGTAGTTTCAAGGGGCAGAGATGTATTGAGTGTCAGAAAGAGTTTCCAGAGAAGTTGATGTTGGAAGCTGTGGAGAGCTCGACGCCTGTTCGCTGTTTGGATGAGAACTGTGTATGCACATTTTCTACTCTTTTTGTTTGTCTAGAGCAACGCACGTGTGGCAGTGACATCACCAACGGTTTTACAGGCGAAGTACTAACATTGTGGATAGGGCGGTTTGGTCAAGCCAGATATCGTCTTTTTTGGAGAAGGGCTGCCCGAAGTTTTCTTCCAGAAAAAAGACCTAGTCGAGAAGGCCGATCTTCTTATAGTCATGGGAACTAGTCTTGAAGTGGCTCCTTTCAGTATGCTTCCAGAGCTGGTACGCAGTACTGTCCCTCGTGTACTTTTCAATCGGGAAAGGGTTGGTAGCTTTGGGAGCTGCGAGTACGATTGCGTCGTCTTGGGTGATTGTGACAATGGAGTCAGAAAACTTGCTGAGTAAGCCTAGCCCATATTCTCCGACCCTAAGATCAAGTGATCATATTTTGCCCAAGGAAACTCTCTTTGCTGACATCTCACCTAAGGGGTCTAGGTTGGACCGAGGAGCTAGAAGAATTGTTTCTCAAAGTCGGTGGTAAAATTGCTGCGGGCGAAGCCGCCAGATTGAAAGAAACTCGGTCAAAGGTGACGAATGATGAGATTCTGGAGGCGCAGATCAATAAAATCAGTGCAGATGTCGACAGCGCCCTCAAGATTTCCCAGAGCCATACCGAGAAAGTCAAAGCCGAGCTGGAGAAGTATGCAGCCAACGATAAGTCTACGCCATCTAGTTCTTCCACAACGCCAAGGCCCAGCTCAGGACCGCCACCAGCATATTCCGCCCATGAGAATGTTCCTGTTGCTACCGAGGATATCCCAGAGAAGGCTACAGTCGTGAAACTAGTGTTGACAGAAGAGGAAGCTCCAGCCCCTGCTGAGAGAGTCTCATTCGAAGCTCCAGCTTCTGCACCAAATATCAACCAAACTGCCATTCTCGATATCACCTTACCGCACAACAAGCCGAACAGCTCTTCAAACGACAAGCTGGCAAATCCTCTTATATGAAAGACTAGAAATCGATTAGTATATGTTCAAGTAGGCGTTCGCAAGTTTATTGGGGGGATATTAACAGAATCGGCCGATTAGAACTGGGATTCAGTACACGTGGGAGAGTCTTTTTATCGTAGTTCTTGGATGCAACGAAGAATGGGAACGGCGCGGGGGCTGAATTAAGATACCCCTTGGGTGGCGCAGCGTGGCAGCGTACACAGATAGCTGATAGCTATGGACTAGATTTCAAATGAAACCACTATTCGAGCTATTTTATAACATCGACTCTTCGCGCTTGGAAAGCAGAATAACATACCTCGGTGGAAGTTCTGTCGATTTTGCAACGCATCTTTCACGCGTCTAGTTCTGCTACTTCTGAAGGGCCGTTCTCAGCATAACATACACAATAAGCGGCCTCTTCCCAAAAGTCGGAAGTACATGGTTTCGGCCGGCAACTCATTTACCTCCTTTACCTCCAAAATTTGTTCCTTTTACTTGATCAGAATTATCCTGAACCTAAACCTACCTTCTCACCAAAATACCTTAAAAAACAGCAAATCCAAAATTCCACTTGACATCTCATCGTTCTCGATATCTCAGGATCGCTTCTGGAACTGCAAACTTTGATTGCGAGGTGCTTCTAGGGTATCACGTGTTTCGTGTGTCAGAGTGGTAGATAGAACTTGCGTCTCTGGCTATCGTTTTCTTGAGAGGCTCCGATGTCTACAGGTGCCTTATGTTGGAAACACCGTATTGCAAAAGGAAGTTGGAGGAATGGGTGTTGGAACCCTATTGCTCTACCTCCTTGCACTCAAGACTAGAGGGACCTATATTTTGCTTCGATTTGCAATCTCCATTCTTCAGCCTGTGCCGGTTTTGTATATGATCCGGAATGTCACAGTATGGGGGCCGAATCGCGGTATTTCATATCACAATTTGTAATCTTGTATGCATCTGGAGTGCGGTGATATTGCAAGGGCCCTTTGTCAACGAGAAGATATTGGTCAGCAAGAATCAGTTCTCAAAATCCGTGTATCGAAGCTTCCTGAACCAATTCTAGCAGTGTTTTGAACTTGGGTAGAGTTTGAAGAGTATGGAGCGACTCGTGCTGCGAACTCAGGCAATCTCATACATATATGCCTTTGTACTCATTCTTAGCGAATTACACAAGAGCCATCTCAATGCCCGAGTATCTCTGCGTATTACTCACTGATACGAGTCTACTTTAGGAAGATACAATGCTTCTTGATCGTACCCGATTGAGACAAGCCACACCTTCTGTGCCCGGAAACAAAGCAGTAAAATCACAGCTTCCTCATCGAGGGCATTATGTTCAACTAAAGTATCTACATCGCATACTACATGACATACCATAATACAACCAAGAGCCAGTAAGTATGCATACCCTGACCACCCCCCCCCCCGGGCATATCACATCCATCACTCTCAACTTTCTATCTCAACCCAGATCTCAAAATCCTCCTTCTCTGGCTCCCTCTTCGTCTGCTGCACCCACATATTCCTCAGACGCCCCTTAACCTTCTCCCATTTCCCATTCGCGCCATCGACGCTTTTCTCAATCGTAAAGCTTTGGCGATTGCCAAACGCTAGACTTAGCGTCACTTTCCCTACGGCATCGATGTCAAGACCGACTTTTTCGGCGTAGAGAGTGAAGAAGTCGGATACGGAGAGGGAGGTCAAAGCATTGAAGGGGACGGGATTCTCGAAATCATAGTCTTTGGATGCGAGCTGGAAGATTATGTCAAGTGTTTTGGTGTTGGTGCTGGTTGTTGTGGTGTTGGTGGGAAGGCTGATGGAGTTGCCGCGGGTGGGTGTTGAAGTGGGGTTGCGGACTGATGGTGTTGGCGAGTTGAGTATGGTGGACGATTGTTCGGCGTGAGTTTGAGCCTGCGCTTGGGAGGTGAGAAGAGGTGGCGACGATGCATTCAGTATAGAAGTCTGCTGTGTTGGAGAGCCGTGTGAGTGGAGATTTTGATGGGGGGTTGGTACTTTCTTAACGGGCGAGGGAGTCCGAATTGGTGAGATTTGATTGACGTTTGGTGCAGAGCTTTGAAGGACTTTGATGGTTGCGGCTGGAGTGAGCGGACTGAGTGTAGGGGCAGGTGGGCTATGCTTTGGATGATGAATACCGTTCTGGGAGAATTGGCGAAGATATATCGGCTGCTGGGGGTGTTCCTGCGAGTGTTGCTGATATCTGGCTTGGGCTTGCTTTTGAGCTTGGAATTGTGGCGCAAAGTATCTTCTGGGATAGGCTATTGATGTTGGCGAATTAGAAGGCGGCACTTTCGACTGAAGCTGACGCAGGGGTCAGTGTATGATGGGAAATAGTAAAAACTCAAAGTCTTTGTGCAATGTGTTCATGGGCACTTACTCCCGTAATGTTTATGCCATCTCCCCAAGGGCTGCTCAAGCCATCCGAGCCTGGTGACATCGAAGTTGGTGACATCGGGCACCTGCTGTTAGCAGGATTAGTAACCATTCATGTCGCTGGATGAGCGAATTCCAAAAGCCGAGATTAGATGAGAAATCGGACTTACTGATTTGTACTTCGTGACTCCTGAAGGCGCTCTGCTGAATCATGCTTGTTTTTTCTTGTCTCATTGTCACTTTGCGAAGGTTTCAGCTGCAGATTCTGCTTGGCAGTGCACCATTGGGAAGAAAAGGAGGTTTGTCCCTTCGATTGGTGGTAAGCGTTGGACCCTGGAGACACAGGCTTGACTGCAGCTTGTTCGCCCGTTATCAGGGCTTGAAATTTCTGGTCGTGTTTCTCATGTGCTACGGGTGGAGAAGCAACAAAAGTGTATGCATGTACGGTACTGGCATCTGATGCTGTTACACTGGGCGCATTCGCTGCATGCGGTATTCGCTGATTGGGTTGCAATCGTTTCGTGCGCTGTTCCTCGTCCTAAATCACCTGTTAGCTTCGCAATACATCGAAACAACAGCTGACCTGGACCAACCTGTAGAGTCCACCATTCCGTATACTTTGCTATGCTGGGGATCTGGTACTTTGTACAGAAGGATTGAAGGGTGAAAGTGCTAATATTATCTGGGTGCTGCCAGAAGTGCAGACGCCATAGTTCGGCTTGGACGGCTTCATTTAGTCCTGGCAGAACCTTTAATCCTTGAGCAATACATGCCTTGAGAAGGTCGGATTTTACTGCAAATTTTGGAGCATACTCCTCCTCTGGCGCAAGAGTAATGGTAGGGCTTTCCGTGGCCGCAACCGCCTTCCTCGGGTCTTCTGTCGTGACTCCAAAAACTGACGATGGCTCTTCCACTTCATGTGAGTGATTTCTAGCTAACGAGATACTACTTTGGACTTGACGGAGCGATTCGGGAGTCAAACAATGGTGAAGTTTAGTTGCTCGATGTAGGTTCTCCTCATCGTGGTGCAACTCTTCCACAACCATTTTAGTGACAGGCGGTGCAGGAGCTAGAACTGGCAATTTTCTAGGAGGTGAAGGAGCTGGCTGTTTGGGTGGCACACTTGCAGTGCTATCGTCGAGGAAAAAGGTATTAGTTGCTGAATATTTCTCCATTGGATCGGCTTCTGGTAAAACTACCTTGGCCGGGAGGTCTGGAGTGATGACTATATATTCGTCGTGTTCTTCAACCGAAAGTCCCTTGTTGAGATGTTCCAACACATTATCTGCCATTTCTCTGAGATCTCCGCGTAAATTCGGTTGCTGCGGGGAGTGCAGTATGTTCGGAAAGACAACAGGGGACTTCAGAGCCGATGGCTGTCTGGAAACCTTTTTTTTCCTCCGAAGCGTGTTTTCGAATGAAGCGATGGTTTCAAACTCTTGCTTCCATACCCTTTCTCTCGAATCCACCAACTCTTGAAAACGTTTTGTTTTCCTCAAGCTTCCATCTATCCCGTTCTCCAGAAAACACTCCTTGAAGAACCAACCTGTCAAGTGTTCTATTCTCTCACCCACCCGTTTCTCAAATTTCTGGTACCGGGGTCCGTTCAACGATGCCAACTGGGTTCCAGACCTTAGAGTATCTACAACTTCTCTGTACGAACCAAGGTGGAGAACATCAGAGCTAATGTTCTCCGCAACATAGAAGTTCCACTTATGCATGAACGAGGCCAACTCCGGATCCGCTGCCACTGGCCAAGGAAGGCCGTCCATCAGCCAGTCGAGCGTGAATTCAGGAATGTTATCTGGTCGCTTCGCAGGATTCAGACTGTCAATATGGTGGATTGCAGTTTGAGAGTTGAGTCGCTTCGAAGCCTTTGCCCATGGCTTCAAGGAGTATTCGGCATCCAAGGCGACCACGTCTTGATAATCCAGTTCCGGAGACGACTCAACCTCTCTCCGTCGCTTTGCCGGGGAGCCTTTTCCTACATCCGAACGCCGTGCTCGTTTCCTGGACGGTGAAGGCGATTCAGCGCCGTCGCAATCAGTTTCAACAGTTGCATAATGGGAACATATCTTCTTCTCCACTCGCTGTTGCGCTCCAATCTCGTTCTGGTGGTTATTGAGGGCTCTTATCCTAAAGAGATGTGCTACAGCTTCCACGATCGTGGCGCGATCTGCTGACCACGTGAGACGCTCGTCCAGGTTGAGTGCAAACAGGCGCTCTGCTCTACCGTCCTCCTCCAGGAAGTTGTATGCACACAGGCGCGCCTCTGCAGGATTGCGTCGATGTAGGGGAGGAATTTTCTGGCCCCGGAACTCATATTCGGCTAGATATGCCTTCACCTCAGCTTTCAGAGCGCCAGCATTTCGAGTGGGAGAATGCTTCTCGTATCCAAGGATCGACAGCAAATTTTCTTGGTTGTATTTGCTCAGATCATCAATGTTCGCCATGAGAAAGTTGCACGATAAAGAAGTGATTGATAATCTATACCTCTTAACTCAAAGACGTTGGTGCCCGACTTAGTGTTGTGGAATAATGTAGAGTAGGCATGTAGATAGTAATGAAGGGAAGAGGTCATTTTGAATTCACGATACTAGACGCCGTGTTTTTATTAGACAGCCTATCATTTGTGCGGATCATCGGCCAACAACATAAATTCAATATAATCCGCCTTGTGATGTGATTGTTTTGAGCGTTATGCATCTGGACATAAGCGGGGATCATTTGGGTGGTAAAAAGCGTGATTTGTTGAGTGCAGGAAAGTAAAGAAGCGCATTCAACTTTGCGACGACAGCCAATCGGCCCCAAACAACAAAACATAGCGGTGTGTAACCACACGTTGGAAATCTCCATCTTATATAGAGTACCATTTGCTGATCGGTGCCTCTTCTGGATGCAATGAAATGCAGGGCTGCTATCGCGTCTTTTGCCGTTGCTGTTAATGTTGAAATAGCCGAAATGGTGGTTGGTTGCAGCGTGCCATCAGTTGCGAGAAGAAGTAAAGAAGCAAGAGGCCCCGCTTCCCCTCTCAGAATAAGGGTAAAACAGCTGAGAACAACGTAGAGTGCTTCGATTAAGACTACAGATAGCCTACTTCATGCTTTGAAATCTCTCCTTGGCTTTGTCTTTAGTCTTATTTAGGAAATCTTTGTAAGTGCCTTTCGTTTGCCGATCTGCTTCCTCCACAGCATCCCCAAGTTTTCCACCAAGTGCGCCAAGACCAACACCTTGGCTATAAATGTCTGTTTTGATTGCCTCAGTGCGTCCGGTACCTTGCGCTCCAAGACCCTCGCCCGCAGTCCAGCCCATTTTGCCCAAAAGAGCTGCCCCTTTGGACGGTGGAGGTGGCTCAGCCACAACCTCTAGGGCACTCTGTTCTTTTGTTCGTTTATGCTGTTGAGGAGCAGGTTGTTTCGGCTGGTTGAACGCTGTCCGACGTTCCTTGGCTCGATCTCGATAATTTGAATTGTCCTGACCAGCATTCGAGTTATTGGTGAGCTTGGCGAGTGCTTTTGCAACGAGACCCTCGTCTTTCATGTTATCTCGGTGTAGTTGACTAACGCGCTCGTGCTTATTAACTTCTGCTTCAGTCTTGAACTGTCTGGAACAGAGCAAGCAACACTTGCGTTCCAGGTCGGCAAATGTTTGAGGTGGCGCTTCTTGGCCCCCCTTCTCTATTTCCGAGGCAGTTTTATCATTACCTGGATCGTCCTTGGGAGGTAAACCATGAAGTTCCGCATGCCGGTTGGTCCAGAACTGAAGATGAGGTGCGACGACCTTTTTATTGCTTATCGAAGCATCTTTCTCAACCTTTCTCTTTTTCGTCTTCGGCTCCCTTTCACGTACAGCAGGCAATAAGCCTTCATGGGCAGCCGCAGCCGCAGATCTATCATAATCATTTCGTTTCGAGTTTAGTCCAATAGGCGGAGTAGCGGCTATAACAAGCCCACTGGTATAGGCGGCCTCATCCCAGTACATCAGCTTCATAGCACTATTCGAAAGGGGACTGAAGGTGAACCGCTCGAACTCCGGAGCTATCGCATTCAGGACAGGGACGAAGACGCCGGCATGGATGTAGGATAATAGCACGGGCTTGCTAGATATTGTGAATCGATCGCTCGCGTTGAACTTGGCCATTGCTGCCTGCGCATCATCGACAGTGTTGAACTCGGCAAAGCCGTATCTCCATGGATCGTTGCTTTTTCTATCCCGTACCAGCAAGACTCGCCGGAGAGAGCCATCCTTGGCCCCTAGGGTGGAAGTATCTGTTGTAGATGACATGTTCTTCTTGTTTTGCTTGGTGGCAGGCGATTGAACTGGCTTTGACTTGTACAGCTTGTTGATGCCCTTGGATAGTATCTCCTCATTTATTCCTGGGTCGAGACCCCGTACAAGCAGAAATTGGGACGGAGCATTGTCCGGTGCAGCGTCGCTATCTCCGGTGGTAGCAAATCCAGAAAAACTTGACATATTTGTCTGTGCGATCATGAGCCCATGTGTCGAAGAACCTATACCCTTGTCAGCAGTGATTGCAAATCGAATAGGTATTGTTTACGGGTTCGAGGAGCGTTGCATCGGTGACACATAACCCTGTTTGAGTAATTGGTTAAGAAGCACTAGAATTGTTAATATCCAAACCGTGATTCTTGCTTGGTGAAACCGACCACATCGCATTTCCAGTCATCCTCGTTCCTGCCAGGCTGGCTGCGGTCGTCTTTCTCTCGACTAAAGGCAATTCGAACCCTGGCAGGTCCATGGTCGTTGATAGCAGCGGGATCGTATGAGCCATAAAGAGAAACGGTAGGGAAATATTGTCCAAGAAATGACTTGGCTTCAGAAACGCCGACGAATTGCACAAAAGCAAACTGGCGTGATAATCCTACCAGATGGTCAGTCGGACTATATTTAAAGTCTGTGGAGTAGACCTACCTGATCGTTTATCCTTAATCAGCCTTACTTCTTCGATACCCTCAATATGTAGGCGACGTTGGAGTTCATTCAGAATCTGTAACATTGTTGAAACGGCCACAAGGCCAATCTTTGCTTAGCCAGGATTCCAAAATTTATTAAACGACACTTAAGATGAGTTCTGTATGAAGCAATAGTAGGTACGGGTCGTGAAAGAAGTAAAAATTGGGCTGCGAACATCTTCCTGTGTCATGTTGATGGGAAGTGCCTCCAGAATGACAGTCCGATTTGGGGGAGCGCCGAAGTAAGGCGACCGACTTCTGGTTCGGCTTCTTCTTCGCGGTGACGAGTATCCTTCCTGATCGCGATCCCTGTATCTTCCCTGACCCTCTCTACGTGGTGATTGCGATCGTTCATGCCTATCGTGCCTCTTGTAGTTGTCATCTCGGGAATAATCGGCAGATCCTCCTTGAGGAGATATCTGTGTATCTTATATAACCAATATCAGCACATATTCAGTTGCACTATTCCAAATCCCAAACAATCGTTTACCCTTCCCAAAGTTCTGGTAGCCCTGTGAACCATGTTCACCTTTGTTGGAGTAAGGCTCATCGTCGTACATGCTCGAGTTATGTCCTGACGACCGAATAGGGCGGTTATTGTAGTCCATATTGGCGTATGGAAAGTTGTGGTTGAGGATGTTTACAGTGCTCCAGACGGAGAAGGACTGCTTACCTTAAACTGCGACGGGAAGGCTTGGCATAATCACGTGCTTCTAAATCCATGTTCCATAATCGAAATATTGAATCATACAATGCTTTGTAGTTGATGTGATTATTATATGCAATGTCTACAACTCTAGTAGAGGACGGCCTCTATGTGGGCTTAACTCACGACCATCTAGATGCCAAAGATATCATGGACCGTGTCAGAAGCCCCAAAGCTGGAGCGATCGTGGTATTTGCTGGTAAGTTCAAAACCCGAGTCCAAATGTACAGCTACTGACAATGCTTAGGAACCACTAGAGATAATTTCGGTGGAAAGCCAGTGAAGGAGCTCCAGTATACGTCATACCAGCGGCGAGCTCTTCAGACCATGCTCACTATCTGTAAAGCGATTCGGGAGAAGCATTCTCTGACATCCATAGCTATGATTCATCGTCTGGGGGTGGTTCCTATCGGCGAAGAGAGCATCCTTATTGCAGTCTCCTCGCCTCATCGTCAAGCAGCCTGGAGAGCAGGTGAAGAAGCCCTTGAGGAATGCAAAGCGAAAACTGAGGTGTGGAAAAAGGAAGAATTTGGCGGCGAAGAAGGGGGTATATGGAGAGCTAATCGAGATGGAGCGGCTGGTGTAAGGGTGCAATATGATAAGAATTCAAAACCAGAATAAACATGAGGCATGATAAGCAGTGGGTTAAGGTGCTGAAAGTCACGTATGGGCAGCCCGGATGGATTGTTGGACTTGAAACCGGGAACGACAAATACAGCATTTGAAATTCCGATTCACAACCAAGTGTATTATTATGATGGGAACATTCGTCGTTGTAGCAGCCATGTTGACTCCGATTACTGAAGATCTCCTGAGCTATTGCTAGGCAGGACAATTGTCATTCACAATCGTCTCAGTCACCTACGAGATCGACGCATTTGTCCATGTAATATCACAGGACTGCAGCACTATCTCATAATCTGTGTTGGGTAACCAAGTTGAGGTATTGAAGATGTGAAGCATAGAGGAAAGCTGGACGCCACAGCCATCTCAACTTGCAGAAAATAGTCGCTAATGGATGCCTCCTTCAGTCAAATCGTCCTCATTGAGCATGCAAGATATTGTGTAGGTTTCCAATAAGTCTTAGGTGATCATGTTCTTTCTTGTCGGTACCTGAAATATTCAAAGGTAAGGCTTCGTAATTTATAATCTCGGCATCATTCGTCGGTCGAGTCAACTCGAGTTCTCCGATACTCTCTTTTGCCGGCGTCCGTACGATACCCGATACTTAGATCACCGCCTTGCCAGTTAGATGCTTTGGACAAATGGATATACATGAAGTACCTGGATCGCGTTTACGACTTCCAAAGGGCCTTATGCGAAGATCCCAGCTTATCAGCTCGTGATTTCGACTTGTTGCGAATATGCGGGAGAAACATGGCATTCTGGACTGCGACTTTTATAACTTCGATGAGACGGGGTTTATGATGGGCATTATTTGCGCTGCTATGGTCGTTACACGTGCCGATCGAAGTGGCAGAGGCAAGGCAGTTCAGCCAGGGAATCGGGAGTGGGCTACAGCGATTATTTGATTTGCACAAGTGGTGAGGGTCGTACGCTGCCTCCATTCTTGGTAGTTCAAGGGAAGAACCACCTTGAGAATTGTTATACTGAGGGGGATCTCCCGAAAAATTGGGTCATCAAGCCGACAAGTAATGGATGGACGGATAATGAGACGGGCCTCGAATGGACCAAACACTTCGATAAACATACCGCTGCGCCTACGAAGGGTCCATTTCGGATGCTTATATTATATGGGCACGAGAGTCATGAATCGGCCGCCTTCCAGGAGTATTGCAAGTCTCACAAGATTATCACTCTTTGCTTACCTCATCACTCATCCCATCTCACCCAGCCACTCGATGTTGGGTGTTTTAGTGTGCTGAAACGGGCACATAGTCGACAAATTGAGACCTCTATTAAGGCACATATCAACCATATCACGAAAGTCGAGTTCTTCCTTGCCTTTAAAGCAGCTTTCAAAGAGTCGATAACTGCCCAAAACGCTCAGGCTGGATTCCGCGGAGATGGCCTAGTGGCTTTCGACCCTCAAGCTGTTATTTTAAGGCTTAATGTAAGGTTACGCACTCCATCTCCTGCTTTACCTCTCCCTACCGACGCCGACCCTTGGGTTTCTCAGACACCCTCTCTCAAACAACTCTTGTGAAGCACAAGACTGCCCGTCACCAGGGAAGCTCGCCAACACCTCTTTTTGAGACAGTTCTTGTTCTTGCGTTAGCAAAAGGTACGGAGCAACTAGCTCACCAGAATACTCTTTAATAGAGGAGATCCGTACACTTCGAGCAGCAAATGAGGCGCTTAGCAAGCGTCGCAGGGCTAAAAAGACCCGTATCCGTGAAGGAGGTGCACTTGCGGTAGAAGATGCACACGATCTTTTATCTCAGCAGGAGGTAGATGAGCAGGTTAGACGCGACTTACGTGCGGAGAGGGGAAATCGGGTCGAGGGTCAACCGTCTAAAAGGCGCTGTGGCAATGGTGGAAATACTGACCATAACGCACGAACTTGTCCAGTAGAAGAAGATATATCTAGCTCTTGAAAATATAAGTCATAAACTTTTTACGATTTTTATTAGGGTTGTTATCTACCTTTCAAGTTCAGTGCCAAGGAAAAATGGCCCGGGTCCTGATAAACCACGTTGAAGCAAATGCGAAAATAACGTAAGGCTGTCATAGTAAATTACGAGTACTCGCAAGGCTGTACTTTAACAGTAAACTATTTCGACAGGTCCTGAAACATTGAAAATTGAATTTTATACCACTTATAATTAACTCAACGTTATAACAACACTTTTAGTACTTATAACACAATAACCCGCATGGATCTTAATAATTGAATACTGGTCTCCAGTTTAGTATACTCAAAATACTATATAACGTCGTAGTTAAGCTGCTTTTCGCTTTGGCGTTTGCTGATATTTCGCGTTTTTACAAAAACGATCAAGTGGCGCACGCTCCCAAGGGTACACCTTACTCTTTGCTGATACAACACTCATGGTGCCCAAGCCACTCGGGGGTATTAGGGAACGAGGCAGCAGACCTGCTAGCCAGAGAAGCCGCAAAGGAGCCAGCTACAGAACCCTGGGCACCGACAACAGCTCATATAAAACGAGAGGCTACAAGATACCCTATCTACGCCTTCAAAGAGGTTTGGCCAGCTATAGCGCCGTCCCAATACATTGATCTATGCATCCCTGCTACATAAAGACCTTAGGAGCTACTTTTACTTAGAAGCGCACTAGAAAGGCTCTACGCGGCTAGAACAGGACACGGCGACTTCGCAGCGTACCACCGATGTCTAGATCATCAGGATGCTACACTCTCTTGCAGCTGCGGCAGAAGCAAGACCCCGGAACATTTCTTCTTCTGCACAAAAGCCAGAAGAAAAGGCATAAAATGCCTACAACTAGGAAGAGTACACAACACCCTAGACAGCCTACTAGGCACTGCAGAAGGCGCAGAGAAGTTTGCTAAATGGATACATTACACCCAATTCTACACAGGCATATGCCCTAACAAGCCAAGCTAGCATAGACTGGCCTATCAGTCAGTATTTCCTTTGTTATTCCTTTTCTTAAAAAGAAGGAAAAAACCCTCACTGGGCCATACTATATGTAACCGAAATCCTAGCGCTTGCTAGAGTTAGCCAACTTACATCCTCTTGTAGTGAATAGATCCTCCAGGGAAAGAGAGCCCCTACTCTCCGATTTTTGGAGGTACTTTTACATAAAAAATGCTGGCAATTAGCCCAGCACGTCCTACTGATGGCACGTGACACTAAGCGCAAGGACCCTGGACGTTAATTATACTTCGTACATGGCCGAAAGATCTGACCTTCTCTGTGCGCACATTCGAAATTTCTAGGAATTAGTAAATCAATTTCCAAGTTTACAACAATTATTTACCTTCTTAGGCAAGGTTGCCAATGCCCTGCACAGAAATAGAAATTCAGATCTTTTGGCCATGTACGAAGTACTACTACTACTACTACTACTATTGATACATGGATCAGTATTGGGTATTGGGGGGGGGGGAGGGGGGGTGAGGTGAATCCGCTTATCCAAAGTGAGGGGAGTTTCCATTGGTAATGCCGAGGAATAGAGTCTACATGTCTAAGCCAGTGCGGAACAAAGGCTCCTAAGTAGATTTGGGGAAGTCGACACGGGACCCAAATATCTCATGGCCGTAAATTCAAAGCTTATCTTAAGCGAATGGTATTGGTTACAGATGTGAAATCGAGGTTGGGGTGAAATCCACCAGCCTATTTAGGAACCTGGTTGCGTCAACACCATCACCCTGGCAGACACAAATGAACTCCTTCATTACCATCCATCCAGCCTTATTCCGATGTTTAATTTGGCATTCACCTGTTGCCATAACTTACGGGATTCTGTCACATCAGATGAGATCGGTACCTGCTAGTGGCTGTAGAGGTTACAGTAACGCGATAAGATCGACCGTATACACTCGACATGAACGACCACAACGATGTTAGTCCGCACACCTCGGCAGACGATGGCAGACCCTGGGGAGCACAGAATTCGTTGAGGAGGAACGCTCGACTGGTGAAGAACAATGCCAGCGACGAAGTGACGCCATTGCTGAGCGATGGCGCCAGCCCTTTGGGAGACGATACCACACATGAATGGGAAGGGGCAGATGATTTTGTCGGAGTGCCATTGTGGAACAAACCTTCGGTATGTATTGCGTAAGCCATGATGGTAAAGCTTCTTGCTAATTGTGCCAGTTGTTTTGGTTACTACCGGCATTCTCGCTCTTCTCCCTGGCATTCGGTGGCATAATCGTGCCCAAACTCAACCTCATACTGTCTCTGGTGTGTCGAGAATATCTCTTCGACCGGGCGTCTACAGACCCCACCTTCACATTCGCGTCAGTAATCCTCGAGACCGAGAACGCTCAATGTCGAATCCCCGAAGTACAAGCACTGGTCACCAAGTTTATGTTATTTATGGTAATTATCCCTGGCATTTTGAGTGCGATAATGGCACCGAGACTAGGAAGTATGTCTGATAGATACGGTCGCAAGAGGTTCATGGTATTGTCGAGCAGTGGCCTGTTCTGCGCAGAAGTCATCACGATTCTGGTCGCCAAATACCCGGACACCCTGGATTACAGATGGCTTTTGGCAGGCGCGATATTTGATGGACTGACTGGCTCTTTCACAGTCGGCATGGCCCTGACGCATGCATATGCAGCAGATTGCACGGCTCCGCCGAAGCGTGGAGTAGCATTTGGATACTTTCATGCGTGTTTGTTCACTGGAATAGCATTAGGGCCCTTGGTTGCGGCATTTATTATCAAGGCGTTCGGAGAGATTTTGATAGTCTTCTACATCGCTCTTGTCATCCATACCTGCTTCATGCTGTTCGTGGCCTTTGTGGTACCGGAATCGCTTAGCAAGAAGCGACAAATTCTCGCACGGGAAAGATACGCCAGGGATGGTGGAACCTGGGCCGGTTACAATTCCGCGTGGGCTCTGAAGAAGCTCAACATACTGGAACCACTGAAGATCCTCAGACCTACAGGACTTGGTACCTCCAGCCGACTTCGCGCGAACCTTTTGCTGCTGGCAATGGTTGACACCATCATATTTGGAGTCGCTATGGGCGCGGTGACTGTCACAGTATACTACATGGGTTATCAGTTTGGCTGGGGGACTGCCCAGACCAGCATGTTCATCTTCGCTGTGAATAGCACTCGAGTCACATGTCTGGTATTGATTTTACCTGTTCTCAACTACTTCGTTCGAACACGTCCTGCAAACAAGCAACGTCGGCAATCGGGTTTTGCAATTCCCGAGAAGAACTCTGGTTCGGATAATCTCGACCTGAACATTATCCGCGGTGCGATATTCTTCGAGCTTCTCGGGTTCTTGGGCTACGCCCTTGCAAGAAGGGGAGAAGTATTCGTAGTTGCCGGCATAGTTACCGCGCTCGGAGGAGTTGGGTCACCTACACTCCAGAGTGCCCTGACAAAGCATGTCCCTCATGACCGGGTTGGCCAATTGCTTGGCGCGACCGGACTGCTCCATTCATTGGCAAGAGTGGTTGCGCCACTGGTATTCAACTTGATCTATGCCGGAACTGTGGATACGTTCCCGCAAACAGTGTTTGTAGTGTTGGCTTTATGTTTTGGGCTCGCATTGCTTGCATCGTTCTTGATCAGACCTCATAGTAAGTTGAATGTTCATGACCATTATATCCCTAAATGACTTGCTCTAGTATATCTTGAGGATATCGATGAAACAACTGGAAACCCACCACGATCCAACACCAGCCGGGGTGGCGAAGATCTTGCCAACGAGGAGATCGGTGGCTGTTAATGATTTCTTTTGTCACGAGTCATATGATTCCTTTTTCCCTTGGTCACTGAGCTAGTAAATGTGTGTAGGATCAGTTAGTACGACAATAGAGATGTAGATATTGGAAGTTGTACTCGCTGTATTGGATGAGTGAGTGATGATGACTGTCAGTTCAAGAAGGACGATGAGGTACATTTGGAGAGCACAGGGTATAGGCGTCATGGTTTTCCCACAGCTCCTGCATTGTATGTATTAGAATAATGACAACATCTTTTTCCATACTCCCTGTTTTTGGGAATCGGATCGCCGAACAGTCTGAGAATTTCAGTATGCATGCTGGGGAAAAGCCCATTATTTTACAACTTTGAGCCCCCAGGGAGTTACACCGATTCCAATGCCCAACAAAAAATGCGAAAGCCATGTACGTTTTGACGACGCAGCACCGGGGAGGAAGTGGCACAGCATATTGTTTTTGGTCGAAATCGAAGCGAGGCCCCACTTCAAAACTCACGACCTCGCAGGATTGATCCTCAACACTGCCCTGGGACACCAGCAATTATACCACGAAAGACGCCTATGGTTGGCAAAGACTACATGTGTGTAGTGTATATCAACGTCGTGCTTCTACCTTGTGCACTTTCAATCTAGGGCAGGTTGCGGAGACTACTCTTCTTCTCAAGGCAGTAAGATGCGTGAAAACATACTGCGCGCAGTATCAAACTAATTTCGCTGCTAAGCATGATTACGCCGGCATAGCCATAAGCTGGAGCTCGTAGGAAGTTATTACACCACATCCACAAAGCATTACATAAACCAGTATCAACCTTATGCTTCCTCTAACTGACTCCCTCTTCTTCCTTTGCACATCAGGCTCTGTCCATCTGTTCTGATACCAACCTCTCTAGATCGCCGGTCTCGAGTACAACATGAATCCTTCTGCATTGGCTTGTGGGGTCAAATTTCCCTCGCTTGACAGACTTCCGTGCACATCTCCCTTCCTCCCTTCCTCCCTTCCTGGCAGGCCACCTGTCTAAGAATGATGCAAATAGAATCCAATACGATGGATGTCTGAACGTGTATACATAGGGCCAAGAGGAAGCGGGTACCTGACTAGCTGCTGAAATCTCGCATGGCCATTCACTTCGGAACCAACATCGAGGATCCCGTCGGATGGGACTTAGGATTCAATTTACCCATAGCTATGATGCACATATTTTTGAGTGTCGCTATATAGCCAGTTGTTTTCTCGAACTTGAGTCCAGCTTCATTCACAACATCATCTTTCATCGGCCTGCAAATACTCTCCTACAGTCATATATCATTTCTTGTGTATTCTGCCAGTATACGGTTTCCAGCATTCATATTCCACTCCCATTACAGTTCACACGTCAACTTTCAATATTTTCATCATGCGTTACTCATACACCCTCGTCACTCTTGCAGTCATGGCTGGCTCGCAGTTTGCCTTCGCTGCTCCAATGGCTTCTGGTCAGTATAGTTTCTCTCCTCTCCCAATCTAGGACTTACATGATAACAGATACCACAGAGGGATCTATGGATGCAGCTCAGACTTCACCAGCTCCTATGGCTGCTACTGGCGGTACCGGTACCGGAGCTGATGGCCGTCACCAAGGCCAAGGATGGCAAGATGTGGAAGCTACTGGCGGCGCCGATACTCACTCTGGAAACATCCAAACCAGTGGAGACGATGGTAAATGGAGCCTAGACAAGTACCCGGGTGGCAATGGTCAATATAATCCAAGTATGCCAATCTCTTAATTTTCAAAATATCACATAATTCTAATATTTCACTAGAATATGATGTTCTTGGAGCCACTGTTCCCGGTGTGGGTGTTGGAGGCGGACCCGCTGAACAGATACCAGCTACCTCAGTTGATTCCTCTGTTGCCGCTCCTTCTGGCGTCATGGACGCCTTGGATCCAGCTGTTTCAGACAAATCGTCTTCTTCGGACGATTCTGGCGATTCTGACGGCGACTTAGAAGTTCCCGATGATACCACGTCCCATAGCAGCTTTACTGCGGATGAAGATAATACGAATCTTGCGGGATCTGCTGATGCGTCGAGCGGTAGTGTATCCACTACACTTGATGACGATGGCGCTGATAGCACTGATTCTTCTGATATATCAAGCGGTAGCGGGTCCGCAACACTTGAGGACGATGGCGCTGATAGCACTGATTCTTCTGATATATCAAGCGGTAGCGGGTCCGCTACATTTGGGGACGATGGCGCTGATAGCACTGATTCTTCTGATATATCAAGCGGTAGCGGGTCCGCTACATTTGGGGACGATGGCGCTGATAGCACTGATTCCACCTATGCTTCAACTGCCGTTAGCGGAGCTGATGGTAGTAGTGATTCTACCAAGCGATGGTTGTTCTGGTAGATGTTGAATTGTGTCTGGGGTTTGAGAATGGCATAAGCGGACAGGACTGAATTACATAAATTAGGAAGCAGAACACAGGTGCATTGGGAATGGGCGAATGGAGCTCGGGTCTGGGATGTCATGCTTTAGGTGCTTCTCGCTGGCCATGCTTGAAAGTTAGCAGTCACTCTGCTCTCATACATGAATTCAATGACATGGTACAACATAGTCACTCTAGCTTCATGGTTTCTTGACTTATATTCCAGGAGATGGTATTATCCAGTTTCTTGTTATGGACAATTGGCTTGGGAAAGGTCTCTTCCTTCCGGTGATTATTGGTATGAAGATTCGATCTACTTTCAAATTGCATCAACTGTTGAGTGGAGAACAGATTCAAGTCTGCTGAGATTTTATGAGAATTGTAAGATGCGCAAAACCTAGCATACTTAGGTGAGTATTTGTGACCAAACTTTGGAAGGCAGATCCCGCCAAGCAAATAATCTAAGATTCCGTTTTCGCTCGCAGACGACTCCTACCTTTCTTGATCCGTTTGAAAGCTTCAACCTTCCACTTCGTCTACTTCAAATATGCCATACCTGCTTGGCACACCAACACACAATGGATACCTCAGCACTTTCCCAAACCGAGCTCGACCTCGTCACAACCGCCACCTCAATAATCGACGCCATCACGCGGCCCATCCCCTTTGAGACCCACATCTCCTCCGTCTCGTGCGCTGCGCTCTCCTCCGCCGGGCGTATCTTCACCGGCGTAAACTTCACGCATTTCACCGGGGGCCCCTGCGCGGAACACGTCGCGCTCGGCAACGCCAATGCGGCGGGGATCATGAATCGTGCGACCGAGGGCGAGGTGTTGACGCTTATTGTAGCTGTTTTCGACAGGGGACGCGGTGTTGTGAATCCGTGTGGAAAGTGCAGGCAGATATTGCTGGATTACCATGCAGGGATTAGGGTTGTTGTGAATGAGGGCGGTGTGTATAGGTGTGTGGGAATTAGGGAGTTGTTGCCATATGCTTTTGAGCATGTGGTTCGGCGGCGAGCGGCGAGCGACAAGTGAAAGTTGAGAATTTGTTTGGGCAGAAACGATGTGCTGGATTGCCTGGCTTAGACGAGGTGGAATATGTACATGCATAGTTTCCAAAGGAAGCTTACTCCAGAGGTATCTGACAACAATGCATATTATTGGGTGGGAAGTGACGGTGTTGGCAAGAGAATGGAAGATGCATAGATCAGGTTCATAATATGCGAAACATTAAAAACCTCGCAACAATTTAGAACCCCTTCGGTGACGGTGAACACTTGAATTTCAGTTTCTTCACCTCAATTCTTGTCTACTCCTTTTCCACACCGAATTCCTTCCCGGAAACTCCCAGGTCTCAACTTGACCATTCATCAGCCAAACTCGGATAACCCCATATCGAAGCATCTATCCTAAGACCTTCGAGCTTCCAAGAGCGTGCCATGAACAGGACAGTAACTGGTCAACTGGATGGTTAACTCGATGTTGCTAGGATGTTTGCATGTGCTGGGACAACGACCTCAAACGGTAGCCAGATTGGATTAATCTTGCCACCGAAATGAAGCGTTCTTCGCAGAAGGGAATGGTCGATTTCTTCAGCAAGCATCACTCAGAATCCATAGCAGTTGGATCCTCAACGTGCGTGTCGCTTGAGCTCTGCCCAATGACCAGAAAGCCTCCAGGCTATAGCGCGCTTGCGAATCTGTACGATGCTTTGTAGAAGGAATGGCAATTGAGCTGCAGCTGCGAGCAGATGATGAAGATGCCTGGGAAGGCGGTTGTGCCCAGCACGTACTCCAAAATGTCGGAGATACTGAAGGTACCCTGGAGGCCATTCTGAGCGTGATAGATCATTTTCTGCGAGATTTCAAAGCCTGTGACCTCGTACCCGGTTTTAGCCAGCTAAGGGGTAAGTCAGTCCTATGGATGCTTGGTTTGAAGGGGAAAGTGAGGTTCTTTGGAGGTGTATAGCCCACCAAATAGGAGACTGTAGCCGAGTTCGGATTTCAATAGCTCGAAGCGAGAGAGCTACGTACCATTGAGACAACCGGAGTTCCTGTTCCGCATTTGAGTTCGGTGACCCAAGAAGAAAGAGGAAGGCGTGAGATTGCCTCATTGATACGAGCCATAGCAATCGGGAAGGCGGCATTATTTTTTGCTGTAATGTTACAATGCAACCTGGCACATCCGTGATTGCTCCCTAATGAACAGTGTCTCGGTGTGGTAATGTCGACCCTAAAACACCCTTTCCATGTCTTGCATTGAGACTATGATATGCAGTTTCTTCGATGGCAAATAATATCCATATTTGATATTATATTCGAAATCGGACTAGGTGGAATGACTGTCTACCTTGTTAGAGGCCTTCAAATGTCATTTGACAAGAAGACAGCGGTGGCTCACTCTATCCGTCGCTTCACGGCTGCCGTAAGTACCAACTGCGTGAAACCAACAGAACCAAAACCAGGTAAAACTAGGTATGTCGGCCCTTAACCATTTTTCTAGTTTGATTATTGCGATAAGTTTCTGTTTCGCAGCCTTCAGCAGCGTAGGCCTGACGACAAAGCCAACATTTCTCCAGGCAGAGTTTATAGTTTGGACACAGACGGAGCTTTGCTATTCGGGCATTGCCGCGACTACTCCCAGCATCTGCCCGCTGGTAGAGTTTCTTGCAACGAATTATGGCACAAATATCGTGAAAGGAGCGGAAAACTCTGGAGTGGGGTCTATACATGATCGATCGACTCATTTGGCTAGCGGTAATAACAATAAGCTGCCTACTTTGAGACCGAAGGGAACTGGCGATAATTATAACTATCGTGTGTGGAAAACAATGGCCACTGAAAAGCATTGGCGTCGGAGATGAAGTCAGTCTGGCGAGCAACGATAATCAGCGTATGGTTATCGAAGAAGATGTTGAACGGGAAGTCAACCTTCATTAGAAAACATACCATGGTAATTACACTACAGTTAGTTGTAGCTTACAATGAATACCAACCCCATGATATCCATCGGTACTTAACGTTGATTTCCCTGTCAGAAAAACCATCACCCCGATCTTCCGACTTCAAGATTTCCAATAGGATGATCAACGTGCTATCTTCGCCATAAAGGTTACCTGACGCTTCAGCACGCCGTATTCTACCAAAATTCGGCAGTAGCTCACGGGTTTGGATTGGTGTAGGCTATTATCTGCTGTGCAGTGCTGACACATCTAGCCCTATCGTCGTTAGTCGGTCTTTCATCACACCGCACAGAATAACGAATTTCACTACAGTGAATGTTACATCCTAGTTTCTCGACGTGCCTGTGTACCAAGAATGGTGCTTTGCTGTGAAGCACCTTTAAAGTATACATCTTGATACGCAAGTCGATCCATAACCGTAACATGCGACATTTCAAAATGGTAATAAGCTCATATGTCGTGATCTCGACGCGTTAATTCTCAAAGAGTAACTTGACTTGCCGTAACTTCGGGAAGTGCCTCAACTCTTCTACCTGAGAGCTCGGAAATCGCTCCTTCAAAAATTCCGACTTAGCCAAGAAGTAATATTAGCCGAGAAGTAATATCCTAGAGAAAGACGTCTGCGTTTTACTTCGCCAAGCGCCATCATCTTCTTGGTGAAGAAAATTCCTCTAGTGTGCGCGGCGTAGAAGTAGGCCGCATGCATGCACGAACGCTTCTATCTGGATGACCTCTGATACTTACAACTTTGTTAACACTGTCTACTATGTAAGACCATCCATACATGAATGTCTAAGAAGCAAGATCGATCAATGTAGATTTACTACATCGTGGCAGAAGCATCTTAAGCGCTTTTTACCTTCAAATTGGCTCTACCTTCAAAGTGCGGAGACTGACACTCAATACAGATATGCGGTCTCTCCCTGACTGTCTTGGAAAAAAAAATGGTGCTGGTGAAGTCAAACACGTTCCGCGGTGATAGACTATGAACTTGAAATCGAGACCCTAAATGCTTCGGAAATTGATACCGAAGCAGCATATTACTGGACCAAGCAATGGCTGCTCCCTTGTTACTAAGAACTTCTTTGTCAAATTCAATCCTCGCATTTTGGAGCTCCCCAAGTATTGGGAGTACTGGCAAACCATGAAAGTTTCCGTGGATCTACGACTAGACACTGGGCCAGATACAGTCAATTCGAAGTTTCCGCGCGAAAAATCGTCAGAGCAAGGAAGTGGGAGGTCCATCGCGACCGTTTCCTGACTGTGGAACAGCTCACAGAAGTGAAGGAATATCCCGAAGGAGGAATCAGTTGCTTGTCAGCTCGCCGGAAGAAGATGATTCGGATCATCGCTGAGAAAGAAAGAATCTAGCAAGAAATCGACGGCTCTATCCTGGACAGAGTCATAAAGGCAACTAATCAATCATGGAGATATGGCAGAATGTGAACGACGAGAAATGGGCTGCAATCAACGGCAGGTTTGATGAATAGATGAATGAATGCACAGTACCAGAGATCTGAGTTCAAATTCCGCTATAGTGAGGATGGATCCAGTGGCCAACAAAGGTACAGACAGTCCTACTCAATAACTATTTTGGTCTGTACTTCAATACCATGGATGACCTCTTTGTCGATGAATCCAGTATTGTAATCTATTTGTGATCAGTGCTACGACCTCGGAGTGAAGAAGACTCCTGGCAGGGATTCATACAGGATGGTCTTAAGGTTGCTGCTGCTAATAAATTCATAGTCACAGCGACGGGTATGGGCGTTGATGAAGTCGATCCGGACGGGTTTTTGCTGCTGAGAATTCAAACCAGCTTCATAGTTCAGAACATAGCATGGGTAGGGAAATATATGGAGGGTCTCTGGATAGTAGGTATTGGGGGAGCTGCTAGAGTCAGTGGTTGGAATCTACCTAGGCTGATTCTTCATGTGGGAGTCTTGTCCGCTGGCTTGCCCGAGAAAATTTTATATAATAAGGAGTACTTATGGAAAAGCCCTTTCTGTGTCGGTCTGGCAAAGATAAATGCTCAACTTGGCTGCGATAACTATGTATGATTGGTGATCATGTGTATTCGAGAAAAATCATTGCTGGTGGACTTCCGGAATAAGTCATGAGCTGGGCATTTCAAGGTCTACCTCTCGTGCCGGCTTGTTTATCTACCCGTGTGACGTGAAGTGGTAGATTTGAAGTTGAAATTTGATCATCTACAATGTTGTGTGAAAGGATAGACTGGAAGTTAAAACAAGCTCGCTGTTGGACGCTAAGGTGAACTAGCACTGTGCAGCAGAAATACACGCCAAGCACCTAAGCACGCTAAGATAACGATTTTCTAATCAGCCAAAAGTTTCTCGAGCTGCACCGAAGAACCTCACGCACGAGTTCCAATTCGACTCCCACCTGCGCAAACACTCTCATTCCCGTACTCAGATCAACTACATTTGATCATGGGCGCGCCAAAAGATAACATCCTCTCACGCGCCGAGCGCAAAAGCAAGAAACGAGCACTCGAAAAGGCAATCCCAGATTTTCCTGGCGATGAAAAACCGCCTGTGGATGAGGCCATGGATGGGAATGAGGACGGAGAGAAGAAGGGTAAGAAGCGGAAGCGGGATCGTGGAGAAGATGTAGAGGGCGACGAGGAAGGTGATAAGCAGGCGAGAAAAGCTGCGAAGAAGAAGAGGAAGAGTGAAAACGAGGGAGGCTTAAAGATTGCTGGAGAGAAGTCCACCGTGATTACCAAGGCAGAGACAGGGGAGGGGTTCATGGAGGGCGTTGAGGTGAACGGGGAGGCAGTAGAAGGTGAAGAAGCGCTGCGCAAATCGAAGAAAGAGAGGAAAGCGGAACGGAAAGCTAAGGATTCTGCTCAGAAAGAGGCTACGAAGAACGCTGCTCATGCTCCTGCAACCACTAAGACAGATGCCAGCGGAGAGAAGACCGCAAAAGCTAATGGGACTGCGGCGACGGCAGAGAATGGCGAAGAAAAATCACGAAGCAAGAACAACCGGAATCGAGAGAAGAGGCGTCAAGCAATTGGAGGTGAGACGGGGAAGGAGAATCGCTTCATATGCTTCATTGGTAGTTCCCCCATTCCATCTCACACTCTCCCGCAACACCGATGCTAATAGTGAATGGTTATAGGTAATCTCCCGTTCACAGCAACAACCTCATCCATCGAACAACACTTCATCAAGCTAAAGCCCAAAACCGTACGACACATCACGCAAAAAGACGCTCCAGCGAAGAGCAAAGGGATCGCGTTTCTGGAGTTTGATGACTACGATCGCATGAAAACGTGTTTGAAGTTGTATCATCATTCGATGTTTGATGATGGGCTTAGTGCTGCGAGGCAGATCAACGTTGAACTGACGTAAGCCCTCTTTTACTTTTTGTCAGCTGTTGTGAGGTTGAGAATGTATGGCGAAGGAGGAGCTGGAGATCATGATGATGGAAGAGTGGCTAATGAAGAACAGGTCTGGCGGCGGTGGTAACAGTAAGGAGCGCAAGACGAAGATTAGCGAGAAGAACAAGCGCCTGAACGAACAGCGCCAGCGACGGGCAGAGGAAGAGGCTAAGGTTAAGAACAAGAAGAAGGCGGAGGAGGGTGGTGTGGAGAGTACTGTGCATCCCAGTCGGAGAGCGCATGTACCTGACGCATGAAGACTGACTACGCACGATTCTACCACTTACTTCAGGATACCCACAAGATAGAGTAACGAATGATGAGAACTGTGTATGGAGATCATGCATTTGCACACATAACGTGATTCCGCGGTTTATATATTGCTCCAGACTTAATATTGAAGAAAAAGCAGACAGAATGCAGCCCAAACTTCCATAACTACCACCCTGAGACTTGATATCATAGAACGCTCAATAACGGATTAAGAGAAAAGGAAAAGGAGGTGTTGTGCATTGCAAGATGATCGCTGAATTTGGATCATTACGCTTCATGCATTTATCTACAGGATATATAGGGCTGGTATGGCTCGATGAATCCTATGATGCAGAAAGTTGTAAACACCCAGCTGTAAAGTGTGCGGTAGTAATCACGCTCCCGAGTTCGATGATAAAATGCGCTTGCTTCCGATGTGATGCGCCCGCTTCATATGTGAGCAGGCCATTTGCCTTCCATATATTCTGACATTTCAACAGCGATATTGATGATCGATGTGATCGAAAGCCCATGTGCATGTATGTATCCGTAGCCACTACTAGGCGACCGTGTTGTCGAAGCTGTTCGTAGGCGTGGGATGCATTTATAGGATGGTGCACTTCGACTTCTTCTTGTTGCTGGCTTGGGGCTTGGGGCTAAGGACAGCGCTGCAAACAAGCGGTTAGCGCCGCGCATATACCTGGAGCAAGATGAAACTTACCGAATGGCCTCGTCAAAGACACTCTTCAGATTGCGTTGAGTTAGGGCGGAACACTCGAGGTACTTGTGGGCGCGAATCTCCTTAGCAACGATCAAGGCCTGGTCGTACGAAACGGGCTCCATCCTCTTAGCACGAAGACTATCCAAGGTGGCCTGATCCTCTCTCAAATCCAACTTTGTACCGACCAAGATGATGGGAACGGCTGGGGCATGGTGATCGATCTCAGGGAACCACTGTTGATCACTTTAACATTCATCGACAGGGGGGGATGGGTCGGTAGATCACTTACCTTTGCGCGAACGTTGTCGAAAGATGGTGGGCTGACGATTGAGAAGCAGATCAAGAAGACATCGGTCTGGGGATAGGAGAGTGGGCGCAATCGGTCATAATCCTCTTGTCCAGCAGTATCCCAAAGTCCCAAGCTGATTGGTTTTCCATCTACCATTACACTGGCTGAGTAGTTGTCAAAGCTATACAGGTCAGCCGAAGTCTCCTGCCATATCCTGTTATATATGTACATACACAGTTGGAATGTACTCTCCAGGGAAGGCATTGGTGGTGTACGAGATGAGAAGGCAGGTCTAGATAGTTAGCTCCTGCTTTCTTCAGAGGGAGCAATTCAGATCTACCTTTCCAACAGCACCATCCCCAGTTACAACGCACTGTAGCACAAGTCAGTATTAAGTGAAGGTTGGGTTGGCCAAGGCAGTGGATTGACCTTGAGCGATTGGGTTCCTGGAGCCGCCATCTTGATTATATTATTGTATTGTTGATAAATGAATTCTTGTTTATCACTGCTGATAACTTGTTTAAAATTCCGCTGTTCTTGTCTATAGCTTGAAATAGGCTGCTACAAGGAAATTAGATCTTGATACATGAACCAGTAGTAGCTCGGTCCACACAGTGACAGTGAACTGTTTCCTTGGATGACCAAGCTCTAGACGCAACTAACCTGAATAGTATTCTGCAGCTGATCTGATCACAGTGTGGCGCCTCAAATTATCTCCCTTTTTATGCCAATGGTGTTTGCCTTGGTATGTGGTTGTTGGAGGCAGTGAGAAGTAGTGGCGGTACGATTCGTTGGTTTGCAGGAAGACAAACAAACAGATTGAACCCAGATGATTCTGTTGTAGCGCACAAAGATGTTTCAGGACGTGGTATTTTGCAGAAACAGGAGAACCAGGCGGCAGTTTTGAGGCAGATCTGTAACGCAAGGTCAATGCTGTAGCTTGTTCTCGTGAGGATTAGGAGAGCTTGTCTTGGCTTGGACGGTGTTGCAAGGTCAGCAAAAAGTTATGGTGGGGCTCGGCCCATCGTTTTATGATTGGCTGGACCGAGCTATAGGAGAAGAGGCTACACGTGCTTCTCCATCTTTGCTACCTAGGTACCTACCTACATATCTTCTTCTTTGATGTCTGGTTTTGAATTACATCATTTGCTAGGTACGACTACTCTACCATCTTTAGATCGTTTGCGGTAGCTCTGTTGCGGCGACTGGTCAGAAAAGGAGATAGATGCGTTTCAGAATCAGATGTCTTGGCTCTGCCATCAACACCATCATGAGCAAGGCAAGGAAGGTATATGGTATTCTGGTGCGAGGGCCGTCCCAACTTTACGAAGGCGAGTAAGTTCTATGGAATTGAGCAGCATGGCAACTCACTGGCCAGCGAGATGACACTTCCTGTGAAGGTTCGATAAAGCTTGTGCGCTTTACTGGAACGCTTGACCGTTTCGATTGGCCGCTGAAACATGTGCCATCTCCGTGGCAGCAGAGGATGGGATGTCGACCGCCCAGAGAATCCTACACCTGAGTTGTGGGTTGAGCTTTAGTTGACTGAATCGCACGTTATGTCCAACCATTTGACATTTAGCCTAGGCAGTAAGACTTGATGCATCCCAGCGACTTCATCTTGGCTTGGTTTGATTGTGTTTTCATTTCCATAAGTATAAGCTAAGTCAGTACCTTCAAAGCTCGAGACACGTAAAGCAACCAGCAGAACAATCCAGCAGACACCCAAAAACATCCATATCAAAAATTCAATACAAAAAGTACCAATATTCCAAAGGCACCAAAATCTCCACTCCATACTTCAATTCAAAGGATAGGTAGGTGACAAAAGAACAGTGCTCCTTTCGTGACAAGCGTGGGAGCGATACTAGAGTGGGGGTGCTTGGGTAAACAACAGGATAGTCAGAATATGATCAACTAAGGGCGAGGTACAGTGCTGAGACGCTAACAGCAATCCAGATAACGGTAGTGTTCGTCGACATCTGAATAGTAGCTCCACCCGTGTACTGCACTGGACTCGGTTCGCCCAAAGCTGATTGTGCAGCAGGTGTAGCCTGTAAAGTCGTATCCGGAGCAGCTGCTATAGTTGGTGCAAACGAATAGTGAGAAGCAGCTGGATTGCCATCCGACTGAAGAGGAAAGATGGGGATCGTAGACGTTGGAATACCAAATATGCTTTCGACGCTCTGCAATGGGAAGCCAGCGCTTTGTGTTGGGAAAAGGCTGTCAAGATCACTGTCTATGGTCTGTGTTGGATATGGATTGCCAGATTTGACGGGATATGCGTCCATTGCGGCTGATTGATCGACTGCATAAGTGCTGTGGTTCGTTAGCGTTCAGCATGTGTGGTCACGCTCAAGCCCAAAATTCATACCCTGACAGATATTCAGCTTCTTTCCTCCTGCGGAGTTCGCTATGTTTGACGATTGGACGTATCGCTTGCATTACATCGCCACCGAGCCCGGAGCACTGGACTATGGCATGCTGCACTGCAACCCCAAAGTCTGTTGCATCGCACTGTGAGTATAAGCATTGGAAGGCCGACTAGAATGCAGTTAGCCGAGGACTAAGTGAGGTATCGAGAAACTTACATTCTGGTAGTCTGTTTCCTTGCAAAGACAATTCATGTCACCAAGACACCTGCTTATGAACCTAGTGTTTTCCCAGCATCGAGTTGCACATCCTAGAAACGAGTGTCAGCATTTGTGAAGGCCATGAATGGCCCTCCTGCAGAACGGACCTGGTACGGCTATCGATTCGCTCCAGCCGAATCTTGGGTGAAGCAACACCATGAGTATCAGCGCTGAGAAGATCCGCATTCCCAACAGAGTGATTGTAAACACAGTGCCGCGATGGGCCGGTGATCAGTATTGAGGAAGAGTAGGCGCGTAATTGAAAGGGCGAGTGAGTATCAAGCTGCGCAAGTAACGAGAGTGTAGGTCGCGTTGACCAAAATGAAAGAAAGCAGTATAAAGAGTGTATTGTCAGTGATGCTGATCCAAAGGAGTGAGAGATCAGGCTATTGACGAGTATTGTTTTCATTGATGAAGTTCAAGGAACCCGAAGAGAAAGAGAGATGTGGGGGGTAGAATCTTTATCAACGCTCCTTCCCACTTCAAACACTCACAATTCAAAGTAGGTGAGGACAACCATCTCTTGCACTTTCCCAGTACTTACTGCACTGATGATATAGAAGTTAGTTTGCTCAGTTAATGTCAGATCCAGGCCAGGTTCTTGTGGTCAATATCCATTAGACATGATGATGTTCGCAACCATTCCTATTGAGAAGGACAGCGCTAGCCTATGCAACATGGGTATCATTGTTTTTGCTATATCGTGTCTGGAACTCAGTAAAAGAACAGTTTTATGGTGTCCTTCTCAGCTTCGTATCTGTCTCGAAAACTGTTCTGCGTGAGCAGGCTCATCAGAGGTATCTGAGTATCCTGCATCTCCAAGATACCTCGCTTCTTTACGTCGATATGGGAACAGTCAATTATGATTCTCTCCAGTCGATCGATCGCTAAAGCGCCTGGAACCCGTCAGTCATGCTCGTGATAGAATAGTAAGTATACATACCATCCTCCATAAGATCCTGCAGTCGCTTGGGTGTGCCTACTGCTATGCCAGTCCTCTTAAATTTCAACATGCTGACTTGTTCCTTCACCTTCATGTGCTTTGCAAATAGCTTAGCGACCATTACATCGTTCGTCTGGTACTTCCGCACAGCCCTGCATTATGTTAGCCCAGTTCCAGTAGGAGCTCTATGAAGCCATACCTCGCTAGATCCGCTGCTCTCAAACCAGCTCCAGCTACTATAATAGTATGCGGCGAGCCATTCTTCTTCGAAGCAGACCATAATTTTGTTGTATTCCCAGCAAACTTCTCCAAAAAAGCAGGCAGATTCTCCAGATTCCGAGGTTTGTCCCAAGTCGTTGCATCTTGTATCGCATTGGCTAGCAATCTGTTAGCTTAATCCACACACATACCATCAATCGCCTACCAGGCAGGTATCTCTCTTCCCATTCTATAGCGCTCAAGTCTTTCTCATACGTCCTCGTGCGCTGCGCAAGATAATCCGCCAGGAGCCGGTTGTCCATATGCGCAAAGGCCCTGTTTATTCCATTCTCTACATCGAGTTCCGATTCATCATATCCAGCTGTCGAATTCTTGCTCTTCTCCTTCTTCGCAGACTTCCCTGGCTCGGGTTCTGTTCCACGCTTTCTCTTTTTCGAGAATGATTTGGAGTATGAGGGCTCTGCAGGTTCTGATGTGACGCTCAGTCTTTCGAGAAGAGGCTCTTGTAAGTCTTCGTTGCTTGCCATGTTTGGGTTTAGCTTCACACGATGTAGAGATATTCTGTTCAGAGGTTAAGATATAACATTTGAAGATTTCCCCATATAAAGTTTTTGCGGGGTCATCATTGGCATTCAGTTTGACGCGCTCTCACGCGTCAGTGTGATTTGAACTCCAGTTCACCATTCTATCTCTTAGTTAATACATATGCGCCTTCATATCTTAGGGTCGCCAGCTCATGGATATAATAAACCATGCCTACATTTCGAAGAAGTCCCCTACCACAGAATCATAATTCCTCTAATGGAACAGTCGATACCGAACGAAAGACCCCTCGAACTTCTAGAAATGAAGATCCAGCTGCTGCCAAACAGATACCATACGGTTCAAATAAGCTGGCGAGTCTGCCTAAGCCAACTACTCCGCCGCGCCGTGCTTCCAGCGCTGGTCCTCCGTCCCAAAAGTCTTTGCGCCGAACTCCAGGAATTCAAGCCAGAACTCCCGGTGCCCATCATCTTGGCTCTACGAGAAGGCCAATTGCAGTAACCCCTCATGGAAGAGCTGCGATACGAGAAGTAGAGGCGCGGCGAGCAGGTCTCACACCTGGGAAAGATAGGAGGAGGAGTGGGAGACAGCAGAGAGAATCTCCTCGAGATGCGCTGCGAGTATTGAGTCGACTTCTGGCACCGAAAACGCAGCCTGTTATCCCTACACCGCCAGCTAGGCTGGTAACGGATATGAAGAGACGGAAATATCCTGATGATGACCTGGACGATGACGCGGCACCGGAAAGGCCAAGACTGTCGATGCCTCTGGAAGATAGTGACGAGGATGATAGCTTGCTTCTACCACCACGTTCTGCAGGAGTGGAGAACGAAGATTATACAGGGTACTCGATCGAGATTCCACGGAGAGCAGTGAGTGAACAAGCACCAGGGCGATACTCACGGGGAAGTTTTGGTAGTGTCCGATTAAGTGATCAGTTCGCAAACTTGAATGAAGCAGGACGAGGACATGTGTTTGACTCCAGCTTTGCCATGGGAGGAGCCTACGACGACGAAAATGGAGAGGAATTTATGGACAACTACTTACCTAGGGAGGATACAGTCACTCTACGGAACTTAGGATTTGATATTGGACGGCAAAGTGATATCCGGCCACAGGTACTTACTGGAGATGACATGGAAGACACATTCGTGCTGACTGTTCCTCCTCGAGATGTGCACGATCTTGAGAAAACCTTCTATTCAAATCCGCCTATTGCCCCTAATGACGAAAATGAAGCATCCATTGTGGAAGAATCATTAGCCATACTTCAGCCAATGGAAATCGAAGAAGAGGAAGAAGAGCTATTCCCGGAAGTCTATGATCCAGAACAACCAGAGAGCCCGGCTGAAGTCGACCAGGAGGACATGGAGGTAGAGGAGGGCGAGACTACGGTGGAAGCTGCAATAGCTACTCACGCTGTCAAGAAGAGGAAGAAGGTAAAGATATCGAAGCACGGTATCCGATATCCATCGCTACCTGCTGTTGTCGTGAAGAAACTCGCCACTATGTATGCACGAACAGCAGGGAATAGCAAGGCCAAGATCAGCAAAGACACATTAGACGCCATCATGCAGGCCTCAGACTGGTTCTTAGAGCAAGTTAGTGAGGATCTAGGTGCATACGCAAAACATGCTGGGCGGAAGACTATTGACGAAAGTGATATGATGACACTCATGAAGAGGTATGTACATTCAGCCATTTATGAGACTGGCATATCTAACGACATACGTAGACAACGTCAGACCAACGCGACCACCACAGCCTTCTCACTTGCTCAGAGACATCTCCCTCGAGAGCTGCTTCAGGAACTGCGAATGGCCCCGCCACCCAAGCTGAAGAAGGGCCGGCGATTGGTGCGTGTTGATGAGGAAGAGGAGGAACAGTGATGTACAAGGCGACGATACCATGAACTTCAATTCCATTCTTTGTTTTGGCGTACTCGTCGAGATATATCAGCTGGGGGCTTTTTGACTACCATCCACAGCATCACCGATGTTGCTGCAGCGAGGGCGTACCTAAAATAAGGTATTAGCATGAACGGCGTTGGGAGGGGGATGGGGTATATACCATGTAAAAATATACTGGGCATGATTGTTTCTGATATTTATCTCCGCCGGTCTCCCTATCGGAATACCCTTCGCAGCTCGGTCCCACGACTGAATCAAATCCGGTTCTGTATGTCATCAACATCGTTCCACTACCCGTGATCAGAAAGCTTGAGAACATACCCATAGTCGCCTCAATCCACACAGCCTGACTCCCGGTCAACTCTGCCATCTGGACCACGTCCGGGAAATAAAACTCCGCCTTCCTCAAATTATTGTCCGGTGTAAACATGTTCTTCTTCCACGGCTCCCGCAATAATCCCTCAATCGTAACCACTCCATTCTCCATCCCCCCTTCCCTCTTCCTCTGATCTTTAAACGCCTTCGGTATCCATCCTCTGTTGACCAGAACAGTAGTCCCCTCTCCTCCCCTTTCTAAAGGCGTAACTACCAAGTAGCCGTCCTTCCCGTCGTTGAGACGAGGTCCAATCAGCATTTCTTGGTCATGACGCAAATGTCCGGTTGCGTAGACGCGCCGGTAGTCGAATTCGTGGATGGCGTTGGGGTCAATGTGTGGTGGTAAAGGCAGAGGGTCGCGCACCAGACGGTCTTCAAGTTTCGCCATCAGTTTAGATTTCCAGCCAAGTCGTTGCACTTGCCATGTTCCCAGTGCGAAAGCGGTTATCGGTATTAAAGCTTGGGCATGTTAGATGGTGGTGTAGTACAGAGGTAGTTCCATTGGGGACATACCGAGAACTATAAGACCTAGGCCATGCTTTTTCTTACCCGCCCTGATGAGATTGGGAGGGTTGTCGATTATGGATATGAAGTCTGGACTGTCTGCTGGTTGCTTTGCTTCGAGGCGAGCTGTGGACTGTGATAGATGGCGACATGCTGGACATCTGAAAGCAATTGGCTTGATGGGTCTCCGTGTAGTACATTGGACCACTCCCATGGCACTCCGGTCTGCCTGCCGCAGGAATTTCGTCTTAACATTCATGGTTGCTGAGTAGATTAGTTAGCTATATATTTAGGACGAAAGAGGCATTCACTGTGCCAAGACCTGCAAACCAAGATCCACAATTTGTATTCCAACAGGTGCTAGCTTGGGTGACTCCCCCATTATATAGCTCCTACCGAACAGCAACCAATTCCATCAAATTGCTTCAGCAGACCAAAACTGCCTTACAGAATACCTAATACAGGCAGCATGTTTTACGAAGGAGATCTCAAGAGTGGCATTAACAAAGCCCTACAAGAGTCGAAACTAGTAGCTTGCTTTGTCACTGGTATGTACTACTCCTGGACCACATCTAACACTTTATACTGACTTTGGTGTAGATGAAGATGATGAGAGCAATGCCTGGGAACGTGAATTTATAGAAGATGAATCCGTAAGAAAGGACAGTCAATGTGTTGTGACGGAGCTAACGTGCCTCCAGGTCAAGACTGCAATAGCCAGTCAGACTGTCCTTCTACGCCTAATTGCCGGATCCCAAGAAGCTGGGTATCTGGCAGCCATATTCCCTTTGCCCAAGACACCTACTCTGGTAGTTATCGAAAACGGGCAGTTGAAGGAGTATATCGTCTCAGGTGTACCAAAAGATGAGTTCTTGCGAAGACTTAGTGCTGTATTCCAATCACGTGTAGCTCCTACTACCACATCTTCTTCGGCATCAGCCAATTCACCTACTTCTGCTCCAGCGAGACAGCCTTCCGCCTCCTCAAGCGCAGATTCAAGTGCAAGTCTCACTGAGTCGCCATCGGCACAGGTCGTCCAAGACCTCCTCACCGAGCGCGGAGCACGGCTCGAAGCCCAACGTAAAGAAAACGAAGCCAGAGAACGAGAGAAACACAAGGCGGACGCCAAATCACGGAAAGAAGCCTTAGAGGTCGCTGCAGCTGCAGATCCAGAGAACGATCAGAAGTCAGCAGACATGAATTACGCTTTACTGCAAAAGAAGCGTCAGCAAGAAGCCCGGGAGGAACGAGCACGTATCCTGAAACGTGTTGAAGAGGACAAAGCGGAGCGAAAATCAAAAGCTGAGGCGAGGAAAGCTGCGGCAAGAATGAGGCTAGGAAGTAACGAGAGTGTGCAGATGAGTGGACCGTCGAGTACGATGGCAAGCCGCTCGAAGAACTGTGCGATACAGGTTCGGCTGTTCGATGGAGCGACGATGCGATCGAGTTTTCCAGCCGAGGCGACACTGGGAAAGGAGGTGAGAGATTGGATTACGAAAGGAAACCCGGTCATCGAACCATTCAACTTCAAACAAGTCCTCTCGCCGCTGCCGAACAAGGATATTGCGGTGGCTGAAGAGGAGAAGACTTTGCAATCGCAAGGTCTGATGCCGAGTGCTACGCTGATTCTTGTTCCAGTTCAGACATACACAAACGCTTATGGTCGGTTTTGGCCCATCAGAAATGAGTTCAGAAGCTGATGTGCATATAATAGAGAACAATACTGCCACAGGCATGGTATTGCAAAGTATTTCTGCAGGCTTTGGCCTGCTGTCTTCAGGAGCTCAATTTATCTCATCAGGCTTAGGAAGCGTTCTTGGCGGCGCGGCAGCACCTTCTGAAAATACACCTCCGCTAGTTCCATCTGTGAATATCAATGTCAGAACTCAGCTAGATGAAGATCGGAGGGATGACCGGCAGTTTTATAACGGTAATTCTGTAAGTATACCCTTCTGCTGAGATGCTTGACTGTGCTGATTGGGCGTCCCAGACGAACTTTGAGCCTCAGAAGGATGACGATGATAAGAAAGAAGCCTAGACGGTACTTCACCTATACATAACATTGTGTGGCGTGAAGGGGGGTTTCTTGGGCTTTCGTTCTTTAGTGAAATTTCATGGAACAACTGTACAATAGCCACTAGGATACAGGGATTCAATCGATTCAATACAACACACTGTACAGAATAGCACCCCCTTCAGCAACCAAGTCGGCTAGCAGTGTCAGAGAACGTCAAGTGGCACATATCTGGAGCAAATTCTTCGTTCAGCTTTCGAGTTACAGGGCCTGCTATGTGAAACTTTTGTTACTTCTCTGAAATTAATGACACGGCGATAATCTTCTATTGGAAGAAAGATGCGTATCTTTGTCTCAGTTGACACCACAAAGCGTTTTCTTCCCTAAATTCTGGTCCTTTCTTACTTTGATGGTTGCTTATAGGAAATCCCGACAAGCTCTGTATACGTTGTGTCGTCTCTTCTGTTGTCATGTATGTTATTGTTGCCAGATCTGTTGCCACGATTGCTCATCCACATAAGTACGCATTTGGATGTAAAGTGCCATAGAAGACTCGAGCGCGCAGATGAAAAGTACGAGCACTAAAGAACAATTAAGACTTACCTGTCAAATTTGTTAAGTTCAGGACTTGCAATGTTCTGCTGCTAGAGCAACCTGGAAGCCGATGTGCTTGTATACACTGACGAGACTTAATATATTCCGATCTTTCTTTAACTTACATTGCACTGGTTGGCCTTTGAGGCTATTGCAAGTAGAGTTAATATCCCAGGCAGAGATCCTAGTTTAAACGTGGCTGGATGGGAGTATAAAACGAGCAAGTTCCCTACTCCTTGCCGTCCCGGACAGTGTGAACCAACGCACAACATACAAGGAATCTGAAAAAATCTCCAGTAGCTGTGTTGACAGCTGAATTTTATGGCTATAAATTTCCCGTCTTTGAGTCCGTAGGTAGCGTCTAGGATCGCTTCTGCGATGCTCTCTTGAAGATGAATGGTAAAAAGCGTTGACAACAAAGCACGCGAAGCATTTTCTGTCGCATGTTTGTTGTCCATCCACAATTTTTGTGTTATATTTTGCGCCGCAAAGGTTCTATCAGCCACCAGTCTGTCTTAATACCCCTTGCTAAGACTAGTTGTTGAGTTATGCTGTGTGTATGGAGTATTTGATCAGTATGTATAAAAGTACTGGCATCTGCAATGTTCTTGCTATGTAATAGCTTGTGATTAAAGGCTTGAAGTAGCAGCCACAAGCACATTCATAGCCCATAGCCCATAACCTCTAACTCCAGCTCATACAACTGAATCCGAAGAAGAATATGTCACGAGACTGGCTGAATGGGAAGCTAGTATCGGTCATGCTGAAGAGGTCAAACCCAGGGGTAATGCCATAACTCAGAAGTATTATACCGAAAGACTACTTCCAATATACATCGAGGCGATCTAGGTAGCTCGTATGAGAACTAATGGGGAGCTCAAATTATAGATATTTCAAGAAAATGGGGATCGAAGTCATGGAAAGAAAAAAGAGGGTTCAGCACAGCTACATCTACAAAAACATCGGATCTCAACACTCCGACATCCTCCCCAATCATCAGATCTGAATCCCATAGAGGCATGCTGGAATATTGTCAAGCATAGAGTGCTTAAAAGGCGTTGGAATAATTTAGAGGAGTATAAAAAAGTCACACAAGAAGAATGGAGTAGGTTCACTATGGCGGAGGTGCGTGCGCGGATTGCAGAAATGCCTACTAGGTTCAAAAGTCTTGAAGACTGAGGAGGTCCCATTATAAGCGATTTGTGGTAATCAGTTGTGGTTGAGATATAATAATTTAATTGATCTTGTGGTAGTAATTTTGGTGTTCCCGGCTGGTGCGAGATATATGACAACCCCTGGTGGGAGGAGTGGACAGCGTGCTGGCTCCCTTGTTATAGCATTCGCCACCGAAGAAGCAACAAGAGCATGAATAAACAGACTGAATATCGGGGGAAACTCAGCCAGGGTGGAAATCCTCCTCGCAGTTTTCCCTACCACACAGTGCCCCAACTGCTGGCTATGGCCACTTACAGCAAAGATACCAAAAATCCTCGAAGTGCAAATTTTGTGCTCAAAACCACCGCATCAGAGAACACTCTTGCAGTAGATGTCAAACCACAGGCATAAACTGCACCCACGCCCAATCTAAGTGGATAAACTGTGGAGAAAAACACACTGCCTATAGCTCCCAATGCCAAGCTAGACCAATCCAATAATTCGAATGTTAGAACACTCACTCAAACTACGGCGGCTGGAGAGGTAGCTGGCACTGCCTCTCTGGTGAGCACCTGCTGTGTATACTCTTCTCATGGCCAGAGTCGAGGAAGACAGCTTGTGC
>MU253966.1:0-45099 GCA_019669825.1 Calycina marina | reverse complement strand
TTGGCCGACCACAACTACAGTTAGGTGTTGCGTCGTGGTGTTCAAACCGCTCGTGGTAAGCTGCAAAGTCCCCGTGAGACGTCCGCGAAGCTAGTCGTCGGGTTGGTATTGGAATGAAGAGGCAAGTATCAATCGAAGTGAGTCACGTGGAAATGATTCCGTTACAAGTGTTGCAAACCGTAAGGTAAACAAAACTATGTAAATTCGAGCACGATGCTCAGGCTACGAAAACTACAAAGACTATATACTAGGAGATTCTATCTGGTTCCTCAGGACCCTTCGCAAGTCCATCGAGGCTCATCACGTGATACTAGCCATCCGGTAATTCCCTGGCTCGCTTCCTCCCGTAGGTAAGCGACCAGTAGTGTATACGAGATGCTTCTCCCAAGGTTCTACTATGATTTTCATTATTGAGCCTAAGGTCCCTGGTCGCGTGGTCTGGATCGTGACAATTAGCTACTGGAACAGAGCAAATTCGTGCGAAGAGTATAGGTAACCAACATGGGGTCACTTTCATGTTTCTACACAAGAATTGAACAAGGCAAATTAGATACTAAAACTCGAGCAAGGTAAAAAGTGAAAACAGAGGGAATGGCTGTTTCATACGAGGCTGAGAGTGAGAAATATATCGATGAAGAGACTAGGAATTAATACGAGGGCAATATTAAGGATTGTGTTATAGTTGACGTTGGGCAAAGTATGATATAAGAGGGCGGTTCCAATAAACTAGCGCGTCTACGCCACGACTTGCCTTACCGCTAGATTTGGAAGAAAAAATTGACTGAATGGTTCCCAAATGAAAGGTTTCGTAGAAAATTCAAGCGTGCTGCCGTAATTCAACCGACTTTGTGTCTTGAAGCTTGTAAGAAGTTTTGAAGCAGATACCTTGGATCTACAACATCGCTTAATCATCAGTTAAGATGAGATCATCGTTATTGCATTGTGAGACTAAAACCAATTCGATACCGCCATGATATCCTCATTAGATATTAGACGCCGACGTGGCAAGCCATGTCAATTCCACGTAATATGCGTAGTTGGGATGCTGGGATCGTATTAGGAAGGTGAGTAATCCTCAATTCCAGGCACTAGGAATCAGGCACCAGGTTATTATTGTTATTGATCCATTTGAGTATTGTATCAGCTTAGAGCTATGTAACGCTGTAGGCCTTCTTGCCCCATGTGGCCGCATACCTATCCCTCAGGTAGTATTCTCTCCTTTATTGTAACGTTCTGGGACTTCTCGGTTAGTATTCAGGCGTGGAATACTCAACTAAAATCTTCTCGAGTAGAAGCAACGTCGGGTTGGTATAGGAATGAAGAGGCAAGTATCAATCGAGGTGAATCACGTGGGAGTGATTCCGTTACAAGCTGGGTAAACTGTGAGGTAAGAGAAGCTATGGTGATTTGAGCACGAAGCTCCTATCTACGAAGGAAACTACAAAGACTATATACTAAGAGATTCCTCCGGGTTAGCCGTGTTAGCCAGGCTAACCGAGCTAGCCTGATCACGTGATATTAGCCATCTGATGATTCCCTGGTTCGCTTCCTCCTGTAGGTAACCGTCCAGTAGTATATACAAGATGCTCTTGCCCAGGGTTCTACTATGACATTCGTCACTGAGCCTAAGGTCCTTGGTAACGTGATCCAGATCGTGACATTTATCTCCCTCCTAGTCCCTTCCACAAGGTATACCCTTCACAAATATCCATTTGGCCTAATAGTTGAAGCACGCATACTAAACCGTTTCCTTACTAACAACCAGCCGAAACCCTGGCTTCGAGTCTGCGTTCTTCTAAGAAGGTTGAATCAAAAACTGGCTGGTACGAGAGACAGAGCAGACACAAGGTTAATTTCAGCCGGTATATCAAGTCAGTACTACCTACAATGCTATTAGCTTGATGCATAGATGGCCAATAACTTACCCTTTTAACAATGCATTTCTCCTTCGCTTTAAAAACACTTCATTTTTTCCAGGTGGCACAGGCCACCCAGATTATCATTCTGAGATTCTACAAACTATAGTCTGCATGGACTATCAGTCTGGACTATTTAGACTAGACTACCGATATGCCTGGATTCCATTACGGTGCTGAACCAGGCGGTCTCCATTATTGGAGGCTATGAATACGTCAATCAGATGCAGTCCCAGTACTCTCGATATTGGAGAATCACAAAGAATCTAGTCACCCTGGAACCTCGTTGATCTATTGTTTCTGTCGATTCTGCAGGCCGTCCTAGAGCATACCGCCAATACTAAAAAATGTGATTCAAGAACGCTTGCCGAAAACAATGTCTGTGGACATTACCTTATATACACTGCTTGGTGAGAGCCCAAGTCGATTTACTGAGTTTAAGCTCCACATAGGAAAATTTAAGATGGTCCAAGCAAATACAAGCAAATCCGAGAGGCTCTCTCCTAGGGCATGTTTGCGCAGGCATTGGGGCTCGAATTTGGAGCCACAGTGTTAGATAGCATGCATTACCACTTATACAACTGGCCACATTCGGGATCGAATGAGATAAGAACAGCTAGAGCGTTTACCAGCTTACGATCTTGACGGTGCAGAGGATCTCAGGCGCAAGAATTCAGCACAACACTCCTGATTGATTCGGATACTTCCCGGGTATTTCTCGGAACTGCTCAATCGGCCGGCTCCGCAGACATTCAAACATTCAAGAAGTGTACAAGATGTGATTACTTTCTGTCAACGCATACCCCTTTCCGTACACCTCCGAACCTTCTATCATCATGAAGATATATCTCGCAGGTCCAGAAGTGTTTCTGCCAGACCCCTTCGCCAAGGGCGCCTCTCTGAAGAAGCTATGCACGCAATATGATGCCGAAGGGATCTTCCCCATGGACAACGAGCTTGGGGGTGAAGAGCGTGGAAGCATAGCAGAAGCGGCCTACATACGAAAAGCAAACATGAACCTCATAAGGTCCTGCGATGCCATAGTAGCCAACATGGAACCATTTCGCGGGCCTTCCATGGACGTTGGCACAGCCTATGAAATGGGTGTTGGCGCTGCCCTGGGGAAGATCGTCGTGGGTTACTCGAACAATCAGATATCCTTCGTGGAGAAGACACACGCTGCTTGTGTGCTCAGGCGTGCAAAAGATGGACAATTGCGTGACGAGAACGGCATGGCTGTTGAGGAGTTTGGGGATGGCGAGGTGAAGCTGGTGGACAACTTGATGATATCGTGTGGAGTCGAGAAGCTGTGTGATACTGCTCAGGAAGCTATCAAGACTGCTGTCGAGCTCTTCAAGACAAGGATCCCCATATGAACATAAAGAATTTACCAGGTCTAGGGCCTTTTACTGCTGTCATTAGTTGTGCCAATGAACCTATCTTGCGCGTTGTGTCCTCCACTCTCTACGGCTGTGAAACAGTCGGCTGCGAGCGAAGTCATCCGACCTATTTCAGTCTTAGGCGTTTAGTTAGCTGCAGCCAATCCATGCAGCAGCAGGCCCATCAGGAATTTATATTCCGTCTCTTATCCTCGACATTAGAAGAAAGAGAGCCCACTGATGTATAGATCGCAGGCGATGCCCTGACAAATATCACTTTAATGGCAAGCCTTGTCATTGTCCTCAACTAGAATGATCACGGAATATTCATTGCATTGCCTTATGTGAGTTGTTTAGCTGATCCTATAGTCTTTACTGTCGTATAGTTGAAAAATAAAGATGTGTTTCCATGTGCTAATTGAATCTCAAAAGTACAACTTTGACGTCTTAGTTTGTTCAGTTCTCAGTCGTCTTTGCATCCCATTTGGGCCCAAATCGCTGATCTCAAGAATCATGTACAAGCAGGTATTTGCTTACTACCTTTTAGTACTGCGACCGCTGTTGGGACAGGAGAACCCTACCTTCTCAAGGGCTTGTTGCACAAGCTCGTATCTTAGGTGGCTCATTCGGTCTTGTAGCTTCGACAATTAGAATGAACAATCACATAGATTCAACACTGACAGGACATGTAATTGATGAAGTCCTTAAGAAGATATATATAGCACCGTTCTCAATACTGTTTCGGGAGAGTTGCATCGTTTCATTCTCGTAAATCATGCGAATCGGCATGTACATGACCATTGTCGGGCTCGTTAGTAGCCTCTGTATCTGGCAAATATCTATGCCGGGTTAGGCCGTTTCGTCTCATCCTCTAATGTCTTCGACCAGCTTCCGACTTTGAAAAGTCTCTTTGAAGGCGGTGCAATGCTATCCTAACTTGTTAAATAGCGAAGCGAGATTTTAGCCCAGGCGGTTCGAGACTACAAGGATGGCATACTGGCTTCCGGCAATAGCAATAGGGAGAGAACGGATGTTCCATGAGCAGATGGGAATCTAGCATCATCCTCTAAATGATTGCAATGTAAGCCCTATATCTGGCTCAGCGTATTTTCAAACAGATAATGGCAAGGTGACAACAACGGTGAGTTATGTTGGAAGTATTGTTATATGCTGACTGCTCCGATCCGTGTGCTAAGATCACATATCTTCTCAAAACGTACCACATCTAGACCATCCTCTACTATGCAACGATCCGATTTCAGATTTAATCTGAGCTTCTTCACCTCGCGAAGCGGTTTTGGGACTCCATAGGAGAGTAACCACTTTGAACAGGCATAGGAACTTTGATTCTCGCCGCAAGCAAAGCATGGAATGGTGCATGAATTCGACCTGTGTTTCGATCGGTAACGATATGCCAAACCAAGACACAAGCACCAAATGACTTTATGCTCGTTTGAGTGTCAGACTCCTCGCTTCCTGGACGCTGCCTGTCACTGGGGAGTGCACAGCAATAACGGATGTAGGAGTCTGTATATTGAGAGGAGCCCACTGCCTCTGCTACAGCCGTGTGAAACTCTCGCAGAATGTGCCCTCCAGTAGTACCTACATCATAGGGTCTTACTAGCTTTGACTTAAGTGTTTCTCCGATGGCTAAGAGTCTATAGAAGTACTTGATGCCCTTTATAGCCGTTCCTTGTCCTTTTCGAAGCGATTGGGATGATGCTGGACGCTGGAAAGTGATTGGGCTGGGCATAGTTAAAAGATTTATTTTATTGATAATGTTTGAGACAATTTATTTAGATAGTGGCCTGGTAACTCCTGCTTCATGGTCAGTGTATCAAGATATGTCAAATCGATGAATTTCAACCTCAAAACCTTCTCATAAGCATCCACCAGCTTCCGGACCGTCGTTACGCCGGAGCGTAACTTGAAGTACCCGCCATCTCCAGCCTGCACGCCTTTTCCGCGCAGCAAAATGTCAATCGTCGATTCAGCCGCATATTCCTGCGTACTCCAGGGATACTTTTCCCCGTCGCCGTTGCCCCAGGACTTCATCAGCGGCGTCGCAACGTCATCGAAAGCGCCTGGCAAGTAGACCGTGTACAGCAAGTCCGCAAAAAGGCTGCTGAACAGATACACAGGCTTGATGGGGCTTGTCGTCGCCACCTGCTGCTCGAAATGGATATGGTCGTTATAATTCTCGAAGCTATTGTATTTGATGTTCGTCCAGTTGCAGCTCCAGCTCGAGGCGAGGAAGATCTGGACACCGGCGCACTCGGCGGCACGCAGCAGTAGGAGGTAGCCTTCGAGATCGAGGATCGGATTCGGCATGTAGGCGTTGATTACGGCGGAGACGCCAGTGGCGGTGCGGCCGACGGCGGGGATGTCGTGGTAGGAGGTCAATTGGACGAGGGATTTAAGGGGTGAGGAGAGGGTGGGCGGGAGTGCGGAGGGAGTGCGGCCGAGGCGCCGTGAGGAGGCGACGGTTGCGAGGTGCTGGCCAAGGGAGCCGGTTATTCCAGCGAGAGAATGAGCATTGTGATGGTTTTTTTGGCTGGGTTTCTTGCTGGGAGTATAATGAGATTATTAAGGGAGTTGGTGGCATTATGTAGATACGTCTGCTGAAGTCTTTCTTATGATAAGCCAAAACCCAAAATAAGCAGTTCTTCTCATCGTGATGATTGATCTAAACTTGGTAATTCATTAGCAACTAATGTAGAGTTTCTTCTCAACCTGATGATTGATCAAAACTTAGCATTTTGTTAGCAACCAACGTATTTAATACTTGTTCTGTCAGAATCGTGAGAACGGCACTAAGCAGATGAGGTTCGGCTAGCTGCATAAAACGCAACTCTTCGAGAAACGTTGATTTGCCATGTAGCACTAAACAATCCCTTTTAAGTCACATAGTTTGAGAAAGTGTTTATATAAAATGCATGACAAGCAATTCCTACATCGAGAAAGTTAAATTGTTACATCCATCATACTCAGGATGTGACCCAGCACACCAATGCCACCAGGTCACCGTTGACAATACAATATGTTTCAGGCGAAATCTTCATATGAAGCTTGGTGCACAGTGCTGAAATCGAAAAAGCAGTATACTTGAGGTCTGATTCCTGTGAAGCATTGCTCGTGTTGGGTCTTGGAAGATTGTTCCTAGCGATTGTTAATAAATAGGCAGAGGCACAAGCTCGTGTCCATCTACAGAGATGCCAAGGAACGCGAACAACTTGTCTCGAGGATCTGTGGCCAGGGACGATCGACTACTTATCAACAACCTGAGTAGCGTTCGGGTTTGCCTATCACGGACGATTTTCGGAAGTTATTAAAGTTAGGGACTTTGCCAGCTCGTAGAAGCTGCTTGCCTCCACCGGCCTGAAGTAGGAGCCTTAGTCACTGTAGTCATCGGTGGATTCTTTCCCTAGACATAAGTTAATGCAAGATAGTAGGCGGCGACTTCTCCGTCGGAATCCTTCGGAGATACGAAGCCGTAAATCAACATCATCAGAACCAACATACGAAACTCTTTTTGGGAGCTTAGATTTTCCACTCTTACAATATTCGGGTGACTTGACGCAGTCATGGAGCCATGAGCGCGCCAATGCCATGCACGCTGGTGAAGAAGAATCGGACTCAATATCGCGATGGAATCTCCATCCAATAGCATGCTATGGGGTTGAGCAATCTGTTAGACTAACATCAGACCATACCTCGGAATTTTTACTTGCCAGGCAGAGAATTCAGTGAGATAGTCTCTAGTTGCTGTTGCGCATCTAAGTAAACGGTTAGTGACCCACCGCCAGTATCACCTTTTCCCACGACTTGATGACCTTCAACCCAAGCGGTCATGGAATATATATCTAGCCGAATCCAATGATCAATCGGCAGAGCGGTGTCTCCCTCAAGTCCAATAGATACATGATGAACAGTCAAGATCGGAGCATTCCAATGTGTATTTATATAATACGATATGAAAATTGTGGTTGGGATCCGAGACAGTGTATCTTTGATACAGATCGCATTGCAAATTGAGACAACCATTGCACCCAGCTTGAGAGTCAACTGTACAGTTGGTATTAACGATGGAATTGGAAACTTGAGTTGGAACTAGTGGGCACTGGAGAGTGCGACAAACGTCACTAAGAGCTAAAGCTGCAAAGAAACGTTTATTGAGTATTATAGAATAATAAGCTAAAGAGAAAAGAAGAGAAAGAGAAGAACCGCCCCTATCTACAAAGCTCTACTGAACTGTACTGACTATGTTCGTCACAGAGAGCAGAGCAGCGCAGAGCAGGAGCCGTGTATATACTTGTGTTGTTGGATATTGTAGCTTTATAGTCAGGAGACGATCTAGATTGTAGCTGCATTACATTGCAGGCAAGGCAAATAAGTACTTGTAGGGCTTCTCATCCAAGACATGATCTACGGCGAAGAGGTAATGAGCCCAATGATTCATTCTTGGCACAGCCTTGCAAGGCTACAGTACTGCCAGGTAACTTAGCTCGCTAGTTTGGATACACCACATCGCCATGTCTCGTTGATCTCATCGTTCTTCATTGTATACCAGTTTGATCAAGGCGGAAACAGTATATGAGAATGGCGACCGGAGCTCTATGGCGTACGATCCTGCTTGCGCTGATACTCGTTTGCGCGGGAGTCAGTGGTCAGGAAGAGCACTCGAAGATACCACTTCCGAGCTACCATTATGGAGCGCATATACCAGTCAGCTGTTTAAATCGGAGCATGTAAGTTTACTGCCAAGACACGAAAAGGCGCAGCGTTGCGATGGAGAAACTGGGAGACTGAACATAGCAATGAAGTACCAGTTTGTCGACAAGGCGCTGACGGACATTCTACAGGGAGACTGGTGAGCACATTGAAAACGAGAAGCATGAGTTGGAATACATACCGTTCCCTGTCTGTAACGAGACGGGCAGGCCGCTGGAGCTGAAGTATGGGATTGAAGAGGGTATATCCCCTTTGCTATTGCAAGAATTTAGCTAATTTGAGTTCAGAGCTTAATTGCACAATCCCTTTCATCAGTGACCCATTCTTCCATCTTCTGGAATTCTACATACACAACGATGCGCCGCTTTCATGCCACATCCCCTCACGACCACCGCCTCAGATCATCTCTCCCTCGCATGCGAAGCCATACGAACCAGAATTTGTGCCTCTAATCTTCGCGCTGGCTGGAACTCTTCAGCTGTCTCATCTACACGTCTCAACACATCTCAACATACTGCTCCATAGTACCCCGAAACATCACCTGCACCCTCACGACAGCGGAGTTATAGACTCTGGCGCAGCATATTCCATTTCACCACTATCACATACCACAGGTCCGGCTGCACTCACAAAGAAGCTCGTGATTGGCGATCCTCTCCCACTCAGCTTCAGCGTAAGATGGTTTCCGACACCGCATTTGCCGACTGGTAACGGAAAGATAGAATGGGCTGGTATGGGTGGGCATTTCTACGCGAGCACGTTCTTTTACTGCATGGTTAGCGCGATAGGAGGCGTGGTAGGGACAGCGGCTTGGTTCTGGGGAGTTGTGCTGCCGAAACGACTTCGGAGCAGGGGCTTGGGAGGTGCTACACCACTGGGATACGGGGTTGGCAACGGTTGGGGAGTCGGACCTGGGAAACGCGACTAGCTATTTGGTGGCGGATGATATGGTCCAAGGATTAGTCACGCATTCATGACGGACACGGATCGTGAAATATGTACGATTGATGTGGAAAATATGTATAGGACTGGAGTCTGGCGTTTCCTCGCCGTTTCGAAATAATTCACAAATGCACAGACATGTCTATGACAGCCTTTCGGGGTATATACGTGGGTGAAATGAGTTTGGCACATTGTTTTGCACAGTCTTGGTGTAGCTAAGGAAGGAGTCCTGCAACTACTTGTTCGCAATTGATATTAGTGTCATCCAATTGCCGAAACGAAAGATTGATTCGAGTACCTGTATCAAGTATTGCAAAGCTGTATTGAAACCTCCCCTTTCGCGAGTAGTTGAACGTCAGAAGGGCTCACTACGATTTTGAGCAATTCGCTTAATAAGGCCGGGAGTGCTCGCATTTTGGGAGAAAAGCTTCACCAAAGGAGGCTGCAGTCGTAGGCACAAGCTTATGCATTCCTAACGTCTCTATTATGCTGCATATACATTGTTGATCACTCAAGGTCCTGTTTTTGCGTCGCCACCGATTCTGTGCGCAGGATGAACCGCATATCTGTAAGCTGTATTATTCACAGTAGTTCCTCTCACGTGCTCTCTTGGCGCCTTGGCAAGCCTTTTATACCACAGCTTAGGGTCTCTACATCTACCAAGTCTCCAAAGTCCAATAATATCGGCCTCTGGCTCTTTAGTCCGTAGGTCAGGACCAGGGAGATATAGAATTACAATACAGAGACTCAGCTCGAAATGAGAAATGTGGAAGAGTAAAACACGTTAACACCACCCCAGATGTGTCTGAAGCTTGTTGGCTTGAGGTGTATGTAATCCTGAATGAAAGAAGTACTGTGTCGGAGGCGTGATACGTCAGGTAGTGTCAATAAAGCATTGGTTCAATAACTATGTAAGAGACGGGACTAGCTGGCTCTTTTCGAGGTATCATAAAGAGAACTAAGCCTGCAGGTCGTTTAAAATACATAATGTTGTATTGTCGAGGTAGCGAATACATGAAGCAGGTTGTTATCTGAACCCCTACATGGTATCCGCCAGAGTTCTATGTTGTTTTTCGTATTGGCACGGCTGCGGCCGTCAATCTCGGCATATTGAGGCATGTCTTGAAAACCGATGACTACACCTTTACGTATTCGGGGTTAATCAGTAGTATCCCTAAAGTCTGCTCACTGTAGTGGAATCTCTTGCCCAGGTGTTCCTTTATGCTCAAGAGTTTCACGACAAAATGGGCAACATAAGGGCTTGCCTTTTCCCAGATCTTGCTTCATCTGTTTAGCCATACAGTCTCCACCAACTGTATGCGGGAAGCTACAAAGCAGTTGCATTGGCTGTTCCATTGTTCCCTCGGTATTTTGTTGTGCATAATCGTTGTGGCAGATCGGGAGCTCTCGACTGTTTTCGTCTAAAGTTAAGGAATCGATTATGGAAGACTTATCTCTGGCATCGACTGGGGCATCCAACTCTTCCTGCAGTAAGTAGTGCTCGGCGACCGTAGTTCAACCACGATTGATGATGTACCCATCCCATCAGCCAATCTACCTGGTTCTCCATGAGAACCTGCAGTAATTAGAAAGACATTTCCACCCGAGGCACATCATCACCACGGTACATCAAATAGTTAGTAGCGAGCATGATGCAATCCGGAATGAGGAGATCGCCATCATGGCCGGGATTCTGGCACACACAATGACTAGCATGTACAGTTACATAAGCCTACCCTGGCCATGGTGGTCATACATATCACCCAATAGTGCGAAGATAATTTGAGACTCTTTCTTATAGGGTAGATGTTCTTGGGCATGGAAAAATGGATCGAAGTATCTGGTCGCCTTGTACAACTCCAGAAGTTTCAGCCAGAGTCCAGAACGCCGCAGAAACTCGCCCACAAAACTAGACTAGTAACTTAAGCTGATGTCCTCGGGGTCGTAGGGTGAGTTCATAATGCACTTTGCGCAATAGCTCAAAGGTTTCTATTTGTGTGCGATCGTCTCCAGTCTCTTGTTACAGCCGCCGTTATCAGCTTGGAGGCACCTGTACATCATGGTCTTGAGATGTTCACAAATCTCGTATTCAAGGTGCCGTAACATACACAAGATTTCTGTTGTTTCTTGATTGATATTAAGTGGTGGATCCATGTCTGATAGAAAGGTTTGTTGCGCTGGTATACTCTGAGAACCATGATTGCTTCTAGACATCAGTCCTATATAGATCAGTGATGATTATGTTCATTTGTTCACACAGTGAATCATAGACTGGGCTAGTAAATGCCATTAATGAGAGAAGACAAAGACGTTACTTCTCTCAAGGTGCCACAACAATGGCTCACATTTGGCTGTAGCCCCAGGCACCAGAGCAAGAAGTATTGCTGGCTTCTGGCTGGGCATACTTCTGGCGCCATGTATCAAGTCGGTACCGTCTTCTACTAAAAAAATTTCCTCTTGATAATATCTAACCTTTCTGTAAACTTTCTTCGAAGTTGAAGTAAAGTACTGAATTCATTGTCAACACGGAAAAATGAGAAGATAATGTTCATCAGCAATAACGAGTAGAGAAATGAGGCCCTCAAGCTTCGATGAAAATCCGCATTCGCCAACTGAATTCAGAATGGAGACACGGATACAGAATAGTCCGTTCAACAATAAGAGGTCCCCTACCCCTATTTAAGCGGATATGTTTGCCAAGACCTTGAAGAACGCCAGCTTGCACATGGACCTTCTTGGCACTGCGGTTGAGGTCAGGAGAGAGGGCACGCTGAAGGAGCTCGAAATGAATCTGGCCACGCAGAGGAGCGAGAAGGGCAGAGCGCGACACTATTGGTTGATGGCGGATGCGGCGGCTGTGCTTGCTGAGAAAGGTCTTTGGGAGAATAAGGAGGTGACAGTGCTTGAACAGTTCAGGAAGCCTACTTCGCTTGAAGATTACTCGTAACCAAGAGCGATAGCGCATAGTGCGATAGTTAAAAGTTGGCGTTACGAACAGGGAATACTAGATAAGGTTAGCAATAGCTCAAATAGAATTGGAATAGTACTATGTAGAGGATGCCAGCTGTTTGCAATTTGTTGGAGTATACGGCCATCGTCGCTTGTGTCAATACCGGTCCCAGATCTTCAGTCCAGCGTGCGGAAAGCGTCGGGGTCCAGAGAGACGTCATATCTGGCGATGAGATGTTGTTGAGCATGCGCTTCGCCAATCCCGTCCCATTTTTGTTGATTGCTTGATCGGCTCCAGTAAGATAACCACTGGTGGTCGCCTCGACGGACTCTAAGCCCTTTATTCTTCAACCATCATCCCATTTGCTGGGATTGCAGGTTTCATCAGATTCACGCAGGAAATCCGCCAGAAAGAAAATGTAGCCGCCGAAATGTTCATCAGAGCCTTCGCCGCTGAGGACAACTTTGAAGCCTTTCTCCCGGGCAAGCTCAGAGAGCGCACGTTTCCCAACAGGGGCCAGTTCCGGGACGTGGTGTTCGCTATGCCAGGCTGTTTCAGCGAAGCGATCCGCGAACTGGCTCTTAGTCATCAGTGCCCTATGCAATGGGATGCCTAGAAAGTCTGCAGTCTGTTGCGCAATATCTGGGATCCAGCGTCAGCGTCTTCAATCTGTGCGAAGAATTGGGGTGTACAAACGAGCCTCATTGAACTCAGTGCCTTCAAATTCAATCGTGAAAGCTCTGATATTGCTGCTTTCTGCAACAGCTGTTCCCGTCGTCATTGCTTTTTGTTTCGTGAGATGTGCCACCATGCCGGCTATTGTGGAGGAGTCTTCTCTCTATTTTTAAATCTGTAGTTTTGTAGATGTATCTGGGTTACTCACCGATTCCTCCAGAAAGGTATATGCCGACAGGTACATCAGTCTTCATCCGAAGTTCCGCGGCATTCATCAGACGATCTCGAACGCCAGTGATAATCTCCTCTGCTGATCGAGTGTCGGGAGTATGCTTGAGACTAGTTGACGACACATCTTCTACCTATTGAGTATCTGCTTACCTTGTTTTGATATTCAGGTTCCCAATACCTACTTGGGTAAGCATTCCTACAGTTCTTGGTACAAGAGAAAGACGACCAACGTACAGCCGTTGTTCAAAACTGTCAAGTCATTTGCAGATTATTTAGTGGCCCGGTCTGATCTGTCAGGTATTGTGTCAGTCATTGGCTCATCTGGGTGCACAGTTCGTAGTCCCAGAAATTAAAAACGTACTTTTCGCACGCTCTTGAAAATAGTTCCCTCTTCATAAAGTCATACGTCTTCTCTGATGCTTTTAACGTCCCATTCAGGAGCCCATTGTAGGGGAGGGAATACCTTCATCTCCGCCGAAATCACTGTGTTACTGATCAATGACTGGTTTGCTGACACCATACGTACTGATAGCATCGATGAAACTCACAAAGTCTACCAGCAGCAATGATCCAATACAGTGGTTTCACTCCAAGGCGGTCTCTAGCTGCAATGAAGGTTTTGCTACGCTTGTCATACAAACATATTTCGAATTCGCCATTAAGCTTCGATAGAAAGCCGTGCCCGTACTGCAAGTACAAAAGTATAACAATCTCACAATCGCTGTGGCCTTTGAAGTTGTATGGTTCCAAGAGGTTGCATTTGAGCTCCTCTGAATTGTAGACCTCTCCGTTGACCACAGCAATAACATCTAGTGCATCGTTGGGAAAAGGCTGGTTTCCTCTAGGGCTGGTATCATTGATAGACAGGCGAACATGTCCAAGTGCTATGATCATAGAACATGTCAATGACCACTTCTTCGCGACCGGTCAAGAAACATACCAACACGAGAATCATCGCTGATCCACGTTCCTTTTGCGTCCGGTCCGCGGTGTCTGATATAGCTCAAGCTATCACCAAGCTCTTGCAGCAGGAGGGAATAGCCATCTTCTCCTAGCGAGCTGCGAGCGCTAGCCTGATGGCCATCAAGAGAAAGGATAGCACTAATACCGCACATGTTTGTGGGAGGTAATCAGTCTGCAACTGGTTCTCACAACGGCAGGAGGTCAAGAAAAGAACTGTGGTAAGTGTGAGTCGAAGATCGATTCTTAGCGCTTAAATATCTTGGTGCAACGCATCTCGGATTACCCGAGTAGCATTTCCGAAGACATACGATGCACAACACTCACTGAAAAAGAATCGGAAAGTATGTGTGAGTTAGTAAGGTGCTTATAGTTCAGATATTAGTGCAATTGTCAACTTCTCCGCAAAGCCGACCAACAGTTTGCCAGGTTGTGACTTAGGACAACAATAATTTCAACCTGGATTGATGAAGTCGCATCTTATACAGACTCTAGCGAGATTTCAACTTGGTAATCAGGCGGCAATTTTTGCTATGTAAGACCGAAGATCTTGGAATCATATCATATCATTTTCTTCTCATCAAGCCTGGCAATCTATGCTGCCCTTAACATGAAATCATCAGAATTTTTGAGACAATCACGATACATCTAAGACAACTTAGCTTTCGCCTTGAACGCAGCGATTAGACCACCGGTGGACGCATCATGGCCGGAAGGATTTCCTGGCTCGTCAAGCTCAGCCTGGATCTTTTTCGCCAGACTCTTACCCAATTCAACACCCCACTGATCGAAAGAGTTGATGTTCCACACCGCACCCTCCGTGAAGGTCAACTGCTCATAGTACACAATTAGCGCACCCAGCGTGCCAGGCGTGATCTTCTGCGTCAGAATACTCGTCGTTGGTCTGTTGCCGAGGAAAGTCTTATGCTTGATGAGTGCCTGTGGCGTGTTCTCAGCATGGAGTTCAGATTCACCCTTTCCGACCATTAGTGCTTCGGCCTGCGCGAAGAAATTGGAGGCCAGCATCTTATGGTGCTTGTTGTTGGCGATGGGATTGTGTGATTCGGCGGCGATGATGAAGTCCGTAGGAATGAGCTTGGTGCCTTGGTGCAGCAGCTGGTAGAAGGAGTGTTGGGCGTTGGTGGCGGGCTCACCGAAGAGAATGGGGCCGGTGGTGTATTTTACCATGTTACCATCGCGGGAGACGCCTTTGCCGTTGGACTCCATGGATAATTGCTGGAGGTAAGCTGGGAAGCGGTGGAGGTATTGGTCAAATCTGTAGATTGTCAGCCGCCATCAAGCGGGAAAGATGGGGCTATGTACGTACGGAGAAACGAGATGAGTCTGAGCACCGAAGAAGTCAGAGTAGTAAACACTCAAAAGACCAGCAATCATAGGAATATTCTTCTCGATAGGAGCAGTTCGGAAATGGGTATCCATAGCATGAGCACCGCTCAAGAATTCATGAAAATTCTTGTATCCAATGTGAAGAGCGACACTGAGTCCAATCGCAGACCAGACAGAATATCGTCCACCAACCCAGCTCTCGAAGCCGAACATATTCTTGGCATCGATTCCAAACTTGGTGACCTCGGCCTCGTTGGTAGAAAGAGCAACGAAGTGCTTGGCGATATCTCCCTTCCCATCGGTCTTCTCCAGGAACCAGCTTTTGGCGCTGTTGGCATTCGTGACTGTTTCAGCGGTGGTGAAGGTCTTTGAGGCGATGAGGACGAGGGTGGTTTCGGGGTCAGAGACCTTGAGGGCCTCGGCCATGTGTGTGCCATCGATGTTGGAGACGAAGTGGAGGGTTTGCTTGCGGTCGCCGTAGAACTTGAGAGCTTCAGTAACCATGACTGGGCCGCTATTCTGTTGTTAGCACAGCTATTCTAGCTAGTAGGTGCCCACTTACAGATCAGAACCACCAATACCAACATTGATGATGTTGGTCAATGGCTTTCCAGTATATCCCTTCCACTCTCCGCTACGAATTGCTTCCGAGAACTCCTCCATATGCTTCAACTCCTTATTTACACCAGGCATGACATCCTCCCCATCCACCAAGATCGGCTCATTTGTGACATTTCTCAGCGCCGCATGGAGAACCGCTCTGTCCTCGGTGAAATTGATCTTCTCACCCTTGAACATCTGATCTCTCAGCTGCTCAACACCGGCCTCCTTCGCAACATTGACGAGGATTTGCAGCGTCTCCTCGGTGAGGAAGTTCTTGCTGAAGTCGAAGAGGATCTCGGACTTGTCGGCGCTGTTATCGAAGGTGAAGGAGAACTTGTTGAAACGCTCAGCGTCCTTGGAGAATTCTTCCTTGAGAACGAAGGACTTTCCGACGATGTCGTGGTGCTCCTGGAGAGCTTTCCATGCTGTGAGAGAGGTTGCTTGAGGCATCTTGTAGGGTTTCGTGGGATGATCTTCGAGAATAGGCTTGCGCAAGCTCAGAATTGAATAATGCAGAGTGGAAATATATGGTTCGACGGTTGTCTGATCGGCCTGTTAGCTGATGCTTTTGGTATATAGGTACAGGCAGTCCAATCCTTCTGCTACAGTACTGGGTTTTCTTCTCATGCAGACGGTGGAAAATGTCTTGTGGAACAGTCTAAACGGTCCGGGATTGTTGGAGGGGCTAAATAGTCCGGGATTGTTGAAGGGGATGATTGAAGAAGGGTATAGGAGTACTTACCAATTGAGGCTTTTCCAATTCAGTTACTGGATGTAGTAGAATATATAGTAGCAAGTAGGTCTGCGACAAACTGTCGAGTAATCTACCTAGCGGGAGTAAGATGGAAAGCTCAACCGTGACGTGATGTTCTCGGGATGGACATGGGACCCCGCTGATGGTTGGTGGGGGTGAATGGAAGCTGTGCTGAATTGGTTGCGTGTCTCGCAGGTGTTTCGATCAGTGGCCTGAGTTGTAAGCAGAGCTTGCAGCGAGCAATGTTCTCCTCCATTATACAGATCAAGACCATTAGGAGAGACTACAGGCGAGCTCTAAGCAGGACAGATACACAGTAGCAACAATTCACAAGCCAGAAAAGGGAACCATAGTAGCGAAGTGCGGCATGAACAAAATTCAGTTCTATGTAAAGTCTTGTCCACCTAAAGTAGATGGCATTGACAAAAGGCCAACGCTGGAAGACATTCAACCATCCATCCTGAACGCCCATGGTCAAGGAAGCCCTTGGTGTCGCGATCCCCAATCTCGTATAACGAGTGTACCGCTTTCATAAACAAAGCCAGAATGTATCCGAGTCTGAAAAAAGATCTACTCAAGCTTTTGTTATTCATCAGTCGTCGCGAATCAACCAACTGCCGCCATCTATCTTCGGTCTACGCTTCCCACAAATGAAGGATCCTTGATGCTTCCACCTGCATCTCCGAGACCAGCTATCGGGCGATTGTAGGACCAACCCGTGAACTGTTGTTGCATAGTACCTGACAGCGGAGCTCCATCAACGTAAGAATCCTGGGCTGGCTCTTTCGTGAAGTCCTCGTCAAAGTTACTAGTATCGAGTGCATCGGCCTGGAGATTGTTATTTACTGTACAGTCGGAATCATACACGAACGAGACAGGGGTGTACTTACCACATTGGGCTTGAAGGTCGGCTCGTACTTGCGTTGCAGCAACTTACGCCAGTCAATGGAGTGGAAGAAAGGATGAGCCTTGATCTCCGCAGCACCATTGGCACCTAGACGTTGATCAGGCTCACGTTTCAACAGCTTCCCTAAGAGGTCCTTAGCCGCGGGAGGCACAATCTCTGGGCCAGGAAAGTGGAGCGGTTCTGAAAGAATCTTGCGGTACATCTCGTTGGTATTCTCGTCGTAGAACGGCGGCAATCCAGTCAACATCTCGAAGAGAAGAACGCCAAGAGTCCACCAATCCACAGACTTAGTGTAGCCTCGACCAACGAGCAATTCCGGTGCCAAGTACTCGGGAGTGCCACAGAAAGTATTGGTTTTGTCTTCATCTTTCATATCCAGCTTGCAAAGACCGAAGTCACAGAGAGCGATATGGCCTGAGTAGTCAAGTAGAATGTTTTCGGGCTTCAGGTCACGGTAAATGACATTGAAACCGTGCAGACATTCCAAAGCGCAGAGAAGTTCAGCAGTGTAGAATCTGGATCTGTTGATGTCGAAACGCTGTTCCTTTTGGAGATGATGGAAAAGCTCTCCGCCGTTAACAAAGGCCAGTACGAAATATAGCTTCTCCGGGGACTGGAAGGTAAACTTGAGTGGGACGATGAATGGGTTGTTGATCTGGGCGAGAACCGAACGTTCGGCGAGTGTATGCGCCACCTCGGACCGCGAAATAATGTGTGCCTTTCGAATTGTCTTGAGAGCATAGATACGTTGTGTATCCTTCTTCCGGACCTGCATGACCTTTCCAAAACTGCCTTTTCCGACCACTTTCAACAGATCGAAGTCTTCAATCTTTAACGCTCGAGACTGGTTCTCAATGTACTGGACACCAATCTTGAGTTTGCCAGAGCCGTAACTGATGGGGACCCATTCTGTTCCAGCATGTCCGAAAGAAGCCTCGTTTCTGGCGAACTCAAATGCAGCTTTCTCCTTATCCTTCTTGTTCAGCTTTGGATCCTCAACATATTTATGACCCTCCTCGAAACGTGGATTGATCCGGGTCGTTCCAAGGAAGATATCCTGACTACGGCCAGATCCCGGAGCAGCGTTTGGGTTTCGGAGATATAGAGTGACTGACAGGTCAGCAACTCTGGAGACATCAAACTTGAATGCGGTATTATCGCCGGCCCAAAGTGGGTTCTCAGGTGTGCCTGAAACAGCATTGACAAACACCTGTAACTTGTCGAAATCTAACAGGGCATATGGGAGATATTTGCCGGAAACTCGACCGTGGTTCGTGGGTAGATTTTGGAAGGCTCCGCTGGACGTTTGTGGTCGGCCATTCTGAGCATACGAACCCGCTGCACCCTGATGTTGTGACGAACCCGGACGAACAGATCCTGCTACTCCAAAGCCATTGCCCTGTGACTGCGAGTTCTGAACGTGGCTAGTAAAGCTCTGTCTTGCGTGTTCGGGAAGTGAGAAGCTCTGGCCTTCGTGGAGAGTGACGACGAGTATTCCAGGTCGAGGTTCGACGATAGGGGCCTGGACCATTGACTCGGAAGCAGCTGTTACTCCTCGTTAGCAATGAAATCGTAGCTTTCCAATATGACCTTGCTTACCTATGCTATTTGTGTCTGTTGATATGCTAGACTTCTCATCTTTGATTGTCGGATCTGGGGTGATGGTGTTGGTCGATGGGGAGCGAGAAAACGTATTGGCAAGAGGACCAAGATGGGTGTTCTTGAGCTCTGGGAGTAATAATGTTAGCATTGCGGTACCTGTATGTCCACTGCAGATATATATATCGTAGCGGTCGAACTGAGGCCTTGATTCAAGAGTTGGGTTCAGGTTGCGGCCATGAGCTGCTGCGGATTTGTAACGTACTGTTTGTGAGCTTCCAGGACATCTTGAAGGTATATTACCAAAAAGTTTTTGGGGCGTATTTGTATTTATATGAGGTCTACAGAGTCTGCAGACGTATCTAGTTGGCGGTACAAAAGACGGTCGGTTGTTCTTGATCTTGTTGTGCTGTGGTGAATTGGATACCCCGCCAAAGCCAGTGGCTGGCTCAGTTTCGGAGAGGAAATGGTATGGTGTAGTGATGATACTTTAGGTACCGTAGGTGTAGGTATGGAAAAGATGTTGCTATGCTATGAAATGAAGTAGGGGATTCATCAGACGTTCTTAGAACAATTGGGTCGGTGACTCCTGACTAGGGATATAGGTAGGAGGAGATTGGGATGAATATTCTTACAAAAGGAGGCGAAAGGATCGTGAAGACGATATCCCGATTTGTACGTTTTGGGGAAAAGTTGTTAGCCTGTGGCTCAGCTTTCAATACTTGAAGCACAGCTGGGAAAGCTGATATTGAATTTAATCATGTGACCGTTTTATTGAAATTGGATTGGATACACGTTTGTAGTACAGTATACCTATTTGCCATGCCAAACAGGCGGAGGGAGCAGAAATGACAGAATCTCTCATGTTTCTACGAGGTGTGGTGTTTGTGTATGGTGGAGAAGTAAAGTGCCCCAGTTTATAGTGACCATGATCATAGCAGCACACCCAGAGTGAATCCTCTCGTCCTGGCCAAACTGTACCTTTTGGACGGGACGAATGCTTACAGCTTACAAGAACTGGAGTAGGCTATAAGTAGGTATGCCTGAATAGTCAGGATGAGCTGATATAAGCACTAACACTGTGCGTCTAGTCGTCGAAGGCCGGTATCTGCATCGTCCTGCTGGTGAACTGTAGTATATCGCTCTTGGGTATCAGATACCTGGAATGGATATAGTATAGTACCTAGCGCACATGCCAAGCAGGACGGTGATGTCAGTTCATAAGAGAGCTCGAGAATGCCACCAGTGAGTGGTTGACAGAATTGGTGCCGCATCCTATCTAGTCAGCAAATTCGTGAAACTCGTAAAATGGGAACATTGAAGATTTGACTTAAAATAGGTCAAAATTGCACCCTCAACGCGTGAGAATCTGCGTAATACACCTTCTCTAGAGCCTAAAGCTATAGGCTACTGGCCGATATCAAAAAGATCTGATTTCTATCGCGAACTTTACAAGAATGGTACGTCGAAGTCGATGAGAGCTATCTGCTGCGACCTCAAAATCGATGGCAATACAGGAAGGTGATGGAAGAAGCAGAGAGATGATTTTGGATCTATGGCGACTAGACGTACCCGAGGTATATCTAAGCAGCTCGGGAGGCCTTCAAAAATCTCAGAGGCGACGTGTAAGGTGCTTGTCTACAAAGATCGAATCCGTTCCAAAAACAACCCTACGAAGTCATGATTGAGCAGCTCAAATAGCAAGTTGGGGAACGCCAACTTCATCGTAAGCTCAGCGAGCATACCAAAGGAGGTCAGAGGTTCAAATGCGCGTTCGTCAAGAAGGTTGTATCGACAAAAAATCGGGGAAGCTTGAGGCATATGGCTGGGAGCATGGCGACAAAAGTATTGACGATTTCTTGGCCTACAAGGTCTTCACCAACGAGGCCCATATCGACCCTGGCTTGCAGGCTATTGGATATATACTGGGAGAAGAAGGCACGCGATACGACCCCGAGAACGTTGAAGAACGACAGTCACGTCAAGGGAGCAAGTTTCACATCGCTGCTGCAATCTCATGGTGAGGGAAATCAGAACTTCAGTTCTATAACGATGAAGAAGATCACGAAGAGCGTCCTCCCTACCCTCAGAAGCCTCATCGTCCTAAGACTGAAAGTCTAGAAGAATATAACGCTCGTGTTCAAGAATGGGACGCTGGCAAGCCTCACGACGTCGAGGTAAAGGTTGAAGGCAAACATGTGACACAAAAATACTACATCGATCGCCTCCTACCTGTCTACGTTGACTATATGAGGGTTGTGGATGAGCATCACCCAGGTCCGTGGCTTTTACAGGAGGACGGTGACCCCTCTCATGGGGTGCGTAAAGAAGGCTTAGCGCACAGCTTCAGAGAGTCCTATGACATCAGAAACCACAAGCACCCTGCCTAGAGCCCTTATTTGAACCCAATTGAAGGTATTTGGAACATTATAAAGCAACTTTTACGCCGAAGGGCATTTGACACTGATGAAGATCTGAAGGAGGCATTATTGGAAGAATGGGCGAACATTACTCTAACAAAAATTAGGAAACGCATCAGTTCTATGTCTGACAGGTGCCAGCTCCTGAAGGAGTCCTAAGGTAAGCCAATTAAGCGTGCTTTGTGGTAAAATTGAAGTAGATAGATAATTTGATGATTTGGATGGTTCTGATGACTAAGTGACTGCGGCACCAATTCTGTCAACTACTAGTGATGCTGTCGGATTCAAGTAATTAATTAATGGTTGTTCTGGGATTCGCCAATTCAGAAAGACTTTAATTCTCAATTTTTCCCAATTCAGAATAGCAGTGCTTGGCATAGGTCAGACTCCACGACATCTCGTCTTTGGCGGAATGGAATCAAATCATCACGTCTTCCTAGCAAACCCATACAGTATTTGTCAATGTTCCTTGTGTATGTACCGAAATCACTTCAACGCGTTTGCATTAAACCCATTTTGGGCATCACGCTCCTATTATTGAATAAAATTCCGCCCATTGTGGCACGAGAGGACTGGTTGCCATGGGGGTATGTTTTCACATTAATTCTCACTATATTACGCTAACAGGTCCGCAAAGGTCATACGCAAGAAGACTGCCAATCGTGGTGGCGAGGGCGGTGTCAAATATGTTTGCGATGTAGGTGAATCACCATCACAATATCGGTTTGCGCCTCCTGCCACCCCAGCCTCGTTAACATCAGATCATTAAAACCCAATAACTGACAGCCTTGACACCAGGTCTGTTCTGCAGATATTACATCGACAGTAAGCGCTCCTGGCATGGCACACAGTCCAGTCATTAATCGCATCTCTAGGTCAGGATAAGATGCGCTCACAACAAATGTAATGAATATGACTTGTGCGTACAATGCTTTGCAGATGGCGCCAAATCCCACAACCATGACCCACCCACACATCCATTCAACGTTATAGAACAGAACTCAGTACCTATATATGATAAAGAATGGGGAGCAGACGAAGAATTGTTACTGTTGGAAGGAGCCGAGATATATGGACTAGGATCCTGGTCGGATATCGCAGACCATATCGGCGGCTACAGGACAAAGGATGAAGTTGCAGAACACTACGGCAAGGTCTATCTGAAAAGCAAGAAGTTTCCGTTGCCAGAAAATGCTAGCCCAAGTGACAAAGCGCTGCTGAATCAGGTTCCCAGAGAAATGTTCCAGGCTAGGAAGAAGGCGCGGATAGAGGATAAGAGGCAAGCTGCCAAGAATGCGCCGCCCCCACAACCAAAACATAAACCTACTGCCAGCGTGCCGTCATGTCACGAAGTTCAAGGATATATGCCGGGACGTCTAGAGTTCGAGACAGAATATGCGAATGAGGCCGAAGAAGCGGTACAGCATATGCAATTTGACCCTGGAGATGGCATAAATCCAAGGACAGGAGAATTGGAGCCCGAGATGGATCTTAAGATGACAGTCATCGATATATATAACACCAGGCTCACACAGCGAGCCGATCGGAAGAAGATCATATTTGAGCACAACTTGCTTGACTATCGCAAGAATGCGGCACTAGAAAAGAAGCGCACAAAAGAGGAGCGCGATCTTCTCACAAAAACCAAACCATATGCACGAATGATGAACAAGCGAGACTTCGAAGAGCTGCAGCAAGGTATTCAGGACGAACACAATTTGCGCCAAGCCATTGCCCAGCTGCAAGATTGGCGGGAAAAGAAAGTGATCGATTTGGCGGGCGGAGAAAAATATGAGCAAGACAAAGTCATACGTGCACAGAAAGCTGTACCGATGGGGTCAATGGACCGCGAGCGTTTTGCAAGTTCTGCGCGGATGAAGCCAGCGCATGTCATAGAAACGCCGTCTGGAGCATCAGCTCTGGTCGCTCCTGAATTGCCAATTCGCTTAATACAACCATCAACGCCTCCCAAAAAAGAAAACAAAGTTCTCACGAATGGACATACCAACGGCATTACATCACCTGTGAAGCGGGAGAAATTGGCAATGCAACCGCTTGCCAGCTTCAATCCAATTCCCATGTCACAAGAGAACTCCGCGGACCTGCATCTTCTCACAACCGACGAGATACAGCTCTGCGAAGTCACACGTCTGCACCCGAAGCCATATATGGTGATCAAAGAAGCTATCATGAAAGAAGCACTAAAAGGAAACGGTCTTTTGAAGAGGAAACAGGTCACCAAGGAGCTGTGCAAAGTGGATCCGTCGAAGATGGGGCGGATATTCGATTTCTTCGTTAGCGCTGGCTGGATAGGGAAAGCCTGAAGTATGGCTGTGGTTCTCGCGTGATGATTTATGGTTTCAAGGAGCCTATTGTATAAGATGACTGGCATGGTCAAGGGGCGTTTGGGATGCTAGAAGGGAGGGTGGCTGGTTATGGTATGGGAGGAAAAGGGTGTTGTAGTACTTCTATCTGGTATATATTGAGTATGGATTATATGGGAGCAGAGGGGCACAATGCCCCATACGCACTGGATGCGAACATACCGAACGATCGACTTTCGAAGAAAGTCAATCTTCTGAAGCATCAATTCCACACATGTCGACAATCATATACCAAAAACTTCGGTTTGTGATTGTGCGGCTAGTTGCGTTGGAGATAGTGTTTGAGTCAGAGAGTATGGTATACTCATTCGTCAGAGGAGATTAGCCATGCTTATGCTTTATTCAGTGACCTCCTCGCTATCAAGAATGAATTGCCTTCGCAAACGCTCAGCCTTTACCAACAACCTCTCCATATCCAACTTCTAGTCTTATACCGCATACAAAAACACATTCCAACTCTTCTTATAAAACTTGCCCAAATGTATCCAACTTCGTTTCCCTCCGCTGCTCGCGTCGTTCTGCCCAAGTGAAATAGCGCCAGCATGTACGACTCCTACCCAACCATCCGTTGATTCAAAGCCGTCGAAGTCGGCTTCGTGCAATCAGAGTTCAATTAGCCGACAGAAGAGTCACTGATGGCCGTCTTCCCCATCCGCCTTACCCACAAAGCCGCACATGCCGCCAACACCTGCCCTCATCCGCGACCTCGTCGACCGTCCCGAGCGCGCTGGTGCGTCTTGACGTCGAGAAGGTATAGCAGTTTATGTGCGACTTTTTCCCGATGTTAAAGAAGACCGACGTGGAACACATACTCAGAGACCTGCATATACAATTTGACGAGCGTCTCCCAGAGTGCTATTTACGGGGTGTGCGAGCGCTTTTGGATCTCAGCATCGCAGGAGACATCAGGGATGCGAGGTTGCCGAGTGGAGAGAACGTGAGGCAAAAGCGGCAAGAGATTGTCAAGGTGTGGTTTGAGGGTGCGGATATCCAGCTTTCTGCGAAGGTCCCAACTTAGCATTGGTCCATCATTTGGTATAAAACAATTGAATACATTCTCAACTCTTTCGATACGTAAGTGAGATATGCGTTTTGAATCAACCAATCCTTGCTTGGCCTGGGAGTGACTGAAGAGAATGATAAATATGCGTGATATTTGCACAGGTACGAAGTGGGTTGTGACAATATCTCGCATTACCATTAGGGTCGGAATATCAGAGATACTGGGAAATCGTAATGGACGTGAAACATGTAACAATCTCTAACCAGCTTTAAATTATGAGGAACTGTAAGTGGGAGTAATACATCTAAATGTTTTGCTATGGCGTATTCTCCATCATTGATATCTGGTGCTTTCATGTTGAAAAATAAAGCATACGGCTCCAGAAGCAATACATCGCAGTTCATCAACTTCTTGCATGGCACAGGGCTAAAGTACCGACTTTGCATCTCTGAGCGCACACGCGTGTGATTTAAGGAACCGACATGTCCGGACTATGGGCTGTAGGAAGTAGATGGTTCCGCTCAGGATCTTCGACTATACCTAGGTGGTGGCATGCTGACATGAACAACCAGTCTGCTCATACCACCCCAACACTCTCCATTCTGAAAAAGCTTGCCAAAGTGTAAATTTTGAGCGAATTCTTAGTAACATCCATTGTTTCTCTCCGAAGAGGAGCACGCGCCCTCATAGCTCCTCGATGTTGGAGTTCTCGCAGATCACAACGAGGTTCCTCTGCGAGATCCTTCCACCGGGCTACGCTGAAGGAAGTGCCTTTCCTGTCAAAGGTAATTTGGTCCTCGGTCAGGCATCCTCTATAAGCATGAAGATCCGAGCTGTTACTGCCGTTATCTCGGTTGTGCATGATATATTCCTTCCACGCCGAACTCTTGTACCGCCTAGTTACGCTCGCTTAGTCTTTCATACGCCCCCAAAGTAATATGCGGGCTATCAGGATGCGTGAAAGACTGACCATTAACCTGCAACCGGCGCTGGATCACCAGACGCTCGGGTAAGCCGCCGTCAACATATCAGCATTCCGTTGTAAATTGCCGTGCAGCATCGCCCCATCTATCTTCCATCCTGCATGACCTCCAAAAGATCTCCACAAGCATGTCCAAGCAGGCTACTCTTGGACATGATGTAAAAAACGGGCATACTCAGAGTGTTGAGCATGTCCCAGATCTCGCCCCAGATCTCGCAAGCTCGTGGGATACAAAGTCCCCTGGGATTTTGATATCAACCGAATATTGTGGGGCATCAGCCATGTTGTGAACTCTTTGATTTGAGAGCAGAAATCCGCATCCATGTTTAGGGCTAGTTGTATGAGGATGCTTCCTCAATTTGTGAGCTTAATAGTGACGATCCAGCATGCTGGCTTTCCAGATATAATTTGGCGGCCATAGTTTGCTTCACATTTTTTGGTCCACGATTTCCAGCGTCCTTTGGCTTCACGAAATTTCTGAACGTACTTCCGTGATGAAGATGAGGTAGCACTTGAGGAAACCAGTCTTGACAAGGAATTTGGTGGCATGGTTCGCTACACGAGCATCTCTGCTATACTATTTCTATCCTCTGTATCTTGAGTGAACTCTAGCAAGACTTCACATATAGTATGAAGCGTGCCACCTGTGACTCGTCTGAATTGTGCGTTACCAGAAGGTAGATCAAGGACATCCTGGGCCACACAGTACTGACGTATAGCCTGTCCAAGCCCATCTGGTCTTAGGATGATAAAAAAAGCCATCAAGTGAGGCCTATGACCAAGAAGGTGCCCTGTTTGGTAAGGGCTGGCTGGCTGAGGACGCCGAGCAAAGAAGCTGCCCCTCGATGTTTCTTGGCCACAAGCCAGCACAATACTCATTGGTGCGACCGCCATAATACAGATTCGCGATGCCAGCAAGAGCAGGTAGTTTGCCCTCTGAAAAAGTTATGTCTCTGTGTGTATACCTTTCAACGACAAGGTCCCACGCTGGGAGATTAGCAAATCTTGTATGCTTGCGCCGCTTGGAGCATGGTGGCACATAGTATGGCACACGAATCGAAAACAGCTCGCTAACTGCCCCTTCACATTGCCAGAACATTTGAGTATCGCTCATATAGAGTATTCGTCGAGCCAAGAAATGCTCTTGGAACACCCAAGCTCTGGTAGAAAGTACATTTGCTGCAAACGTACTTCATATATGTTATGTGGCAAATATCTTAATCCCATGAGTACCTCAAACGAACCGACGCCAGAAATACTGGTATCTCTTTCGAAAAAAAAAAGCCACAACTCCTGTTGGGCGCCCTTGCCGCTGCAATCGAAAAGACGCACTGTCCAAAAATAGACAGCATCTGACTGGACTCAGTGGCCCAATCCTTTGGATTGTCTTGTATGATGCAGAGACCATCAATCCATAGATACGATATTCCAAGAAGCGGCATATTTGGAGAGCATTTCTAAGTGTTTTGCATAAATAGGTATGGTAGAGACCTTTCTGGAATGCCCCAGAAGAGCTTTTCAACAACGATGTGACTTTCAAACTTCACCATCGGTGGCTTAAAGTCGCATATCAGGGGTTCCAAGAACCTTTAAAAGTCAGTAAGCGTATGGAGGCATTGCCACATTCTACATGTATCAGACGACTTGGTAGCCCATATGATATGACACCTCGAGAACTGTAAGGCACTGAATACAGCAGATGAGGATTCTCTCGGTGAAGCCAAAGCCCCAAGATTGTTCAAAAACTTTACAATTTATTGACGGTGGAAGCTTTCAGTACGTATGGGAAGGGATCACGTGTCGTACTGCAAGGCAGACCTCGGAGGCAGACTTGCAACCTTGACCGGGACGGCGTTACTTTGTTCCTGGGGCTCATTGACCACTAGGACATACAGTAAACATAGCTCTGTAGTGTTGATAATATAAGTCGTTCCACCCCGCCCTGTACGCTACCAGTGACAGTCCCTTGAGCTCATTACTTCAGAGGGGCTACATTTTCAATACAATTGTTGAATGAAATGTTGGACTAGCATGAAGCATCAATGCTGTTTGAGCTTGACTTTCGACATTAATGGTGATTAGTTTCGCATTTGACAAGCCAGTCTTTTGCCAAATATAATGCGTCTTCCGTTTTCCTATACAGCGTTGATCGAGCTTGCGAGATGGTTTCAAGTGGCTCTAAGCTTCCTGCACCGATTGCTTTGCCAACAGGTCTATGTCTGACACCATGATATACTTCTCCGAAAAGTCTTAGGTTATTTCTGTAGATAGGTGGTCTTTTGTGACGTCCAGAAATTGGATTTAGGAACAAATAACAGGCTAGCTCTCGCCGATCAACCGAAAATAATCGACCACGAACAGCCATCTCTATAACCCATGGTCCGTACTTCTCGATGACTTCATGATCTTTGGTATCCAGAGTAGACAGGAAAAGCCTGCAGAAACCATATCCTGCTGCAGAGCAGAGCTTGGGAGAATCGAACCCAGCGTGACGCTGAAAGCATACCATGCTCATGTCAATATGTGCAGCCCAGGCACTGTGCCGAAACACATAACGACAAACACCGCATGCTTCATTGATAACACTTAGAGGATCCTGTGGGCCATCCAAATCAAGTGGGACATCTGTCAGCGCACCCATGCCGAGGATGTGGGTAGTGTTCGATTTATCTTCCCGGAGGATTCTTGTTCATACCAATCGTCAACTAGCGTATCCGAGGAATATATCCTGATCAGTGCTGGCCAGTTTTGGGTTGTAATGGGAAGAAGGAAGAAGGAAGAAGAAAGCATTAAAATTTTCGTCAGAACCGGCTTGCCGAGAGTCCGGAATTCCCATATGGATCTGGTGATGCGAGTAGCAGAAGGGTGGAGATAAACATCGCCTACCTCTATCTCTGGACATATAGCGTAGATCCGGTCATATTTTTGGTGGCATGAGCAATGATCAAGCAACTGTTCGCGTTGATGTGGAAGCACAGGCTCCAGCTGAAAGGTAAATGTGCCTTACATCGTAGCTTTGTCACCTGGTTTCTTCAGTATCCCCTTGACTGATACGTCCCCAATTTAGCATCGTTGCTCTGATCATCCGATTATCAGAGTAGGAACACCAAAACAGTCTTATGTAAATAAACCGTAATAATAGTAAACAATTGAACCTATTCGCACCTATTCGTACCTATTTGCAACGTTCTAATGCCTCCCCTAATGCCTCCGATTAATGCTATTACGGATCCTACCGATCCAGGCACCTTACGGCCGAACCTACCACCTGAGCCACTGATTGGTGATCACTACGATCTTCGTGAATACCCTCAATTCCACCATAAAGTCAACCTACCTACAGGAGTCAATAATACCGATGCTTTTGCTATTTGGAGCCTCCTTTTAAGTGAGGAAAAGCCTCAAAATATCGTAAACAATACAAATGCTAGCGCCCAATTACGAGCTAATACCAATCAATATGAGAATGTGAGAGGCCAGACCTCGAAAACTCAAAGGGAGGTTTCAGTATTAAACTATAAGAAGTGCGTGAAGAGTAAATACATGCGAGAGCATATGCTCCTTTAAATAAGGAGCGTACAGGCTGTAGAACATACGAGAAACGGGGAGAAAGGTATGGAAGCACGCTAAATTAAGCGAAGGCCTTGGCCCGAGCACCTAAATGGCTTCTAACCCTCACAGAGAACCCTCCCAATGATCGCCCTTTTGCCGGGTCTCAACACAGCTTCTCAGAAGTTGTATATATTCCTCGCAATCTTGATTTATATGGGGTTACACCCAGAATTTGATATTGTGAACTATTGGAGTTTTAAAGAACTGATACCAGATCATAATAAAGTGACGAGTTATATGGGCTGTAACCTTAAAGAAGGAGGAGACTGAGTTTGTGAAGGTAACTTAAGTCACAACTACCCACAAGCCACTCAATTGTACGATATCAGGCCAGGAAACGGAGTCCCAGGAGCAGACAATTGTATGGAAACGAAAGAGGCCTAAGGAAACCTCCAGTGCGGCTCGCACGGCTCGAAAACCCGTTGGAAAAAGCCCTGTAGAGGATCTCGGTATTCCTAAGGTGTTTGACGACTATAACAATGATATGGGAGGTGTTGATATTGCGGATCAACTCCGTGAATGCATGGGTGGGCTTCGAAGTATTAGAAGAGGGGGTTGGAATGCGTTGTGGCATTTTATATTCAATCTTACTTGTGAGCAGTTTCCTAATATCAGGCTTCCTCAAATCGCAATTCGAGTTCCGGAAGGCTCTAATTCGTCAATTACTGGAAACGGATATAGGATGATGATGATATTTATTTTCGTCCTGTGAAAACCTCCCGAAGGGTATAAGGACGTGCTAAGCTAGCGCTTTATATACATGAATACGCCAGAAAACAGATCAGAAGGTTAGGCCTAGTAAATTACTGTGATTAGAGAACCATTCCCTCCGTATAGGGTGGCCACAGAAGAGTTCAAAAGGAGACTGACTCCTGAACTAATTTGTATAAAGGGAGGTCCAGACTATAACATTTTTCAACGTCCAAATAGGACTAGTTCAGCTGCCCAAAAGACTAAAAAGGGTTAGGAACAGGCATAGGAGTAGGCATAGGATCCCGAAAGCGAAGGGTATCAAAGTTGAGCGGAGAAAGTCAAGCTCGGCCGGATTCGGAAGGACAACTCCAAGGCCACAAGCTTGGATATCGAGGGGTACAGCAGTATTGCACTCAGTGTAATATTGCACCAAAAAGGCACATTCTAGGAGAGGCTTCAGCCAATTCCTTCAATTCGCACGTAAATAGCTCGTAAGTATCAAAAGCCTCATTTTGAGGTGTATCAGGTGACTTCTTGCTGAAAACCGCGCTAAATTGGAGACTCTGTATCAGTCAAGGGAATAAAGCGTCTAATATAAATAGCACCAATCTAGTGCACACTACCGGAGAGAAATGAAAGAAAAGCAATCTAGCTTCAAGTGCCCCCAGTATAATTTGCAGAGAGGAAGATGGGAAGATGTGATATGGATCATGTGATTATCTAGCTAGTTGACCATGAATATTCTGATGCTAAGGGAAATGCGTATGGCTACTTGGCCGGTCCAAAAGCTGCTAGAACAGAGGCGCGATATTGATTTGATGGTATCAATATAGATTTTCAAGTGCTCTTTGCCGAAGACCTCCAAGAATGTATGATGATGGTGCCGTCATCCCTTACAGACACCCCACGCCAAATTTCTTGCAAGCACACTCCAATTTCGCGCAACCAGCTTCTCCATTTGTGTCTGCACAGCAACCATGGGCTACCGCCGCATTCTCTCCCATATAGCGACATTCTCGTGATGCTATGAAGACCATCATCAAGACAAATACAAAGCCTGTCGGAACAACGGTGTATGCGAACATATCCTCTAAATCCGAGCCATCATGTTCAATCCGAGCGTTTAGTTCAACCGCCTGAAACATCATGTACAGCATGCATCCGGCGATCCAAAGCTGGCAGAACATTGAGGTGGCAAAAGCAACCTCAGGAGATGGGGTCTTCATCTGCTCGCGGGGCGAATGTTTTGGCCGCGTGTCTGGGATACTTTGGAGAAGATCTTCCAAAGTGACATCCGGTTGTTTGAGCATCTTAGAGCGGACCTCAGCGCGGATTTTGCGTGTCTGGGTCCATATCTCCTTCATTGCGCCTCTCTGCCATTCGTGAACTCCAAGGACGGCGTTGGCCAGAACGATATGAAGCACAGCGAAGACTGCACTCGTAGATGTGTTGTACCAGGTCCACTGTACCTTGCCTTCCGCCGAAGACCATAAATTCGGAATCAAATAAGTGAGGAATCTGACGAATACAATGCCGTAGGAGCCTGCCTTAGTCAGTATTGCGATGTAACAATCCCGGATCACCGGTGGAGATGCTCCATACCTAAGACTATTATGTAGCCCGCAAGAGCTTTCCATTTGAGCCTCTCGACTTCAGCTGCCAGGTGTATCCGCGAGCTTGGTTGTGAAAGCAAGGCCGAAGACTCTTCGTATCGCGGTAGCTCCACCTGAGATTTCTCCTTCAGTGCTCCTTGCGGATTGGCCCTTTCCTTCCGGAAGGCGTCGAAAGATATACCACTCTGTGACAGACTGTCGAAAACCTCCCTGCTAATTCTATGAACCTCAAGAGAGCCATAAGATGGGCATCGAATGACTTTCATGACTGTGTTTCGTCTCCCGGTTTCAAATATGAAGGTTCTCAAATAAGACCATGTTAAACACCATATGAGCCAAACCAATATCGAAAGAACGAGTGATATCCATGAGTGAAGCTCAAGCTGTGTCTCCGACCCTACCAAGCATACAGCGTAGAGGAGGAGCGTATAAACGTATCCACCAATTGCGAGAACATACAGCCATGGTGACACAAAGCCAATACCTCGACGCCGCCACACGTCTGCATGATAGCTGTTCATGTAATGAGCGTAGAGCTTTTGGGCCCCATAATCGCCTGCATCGAGAATATCGCACAAAGCGTTGAATTGTCCGGCCGAGTAGTTGCATCGTACTGCCATTAAAATGACCCAAATGGCGGCAGCGCTATAGACTATAGTCGATTTGAATACTTCTATGTCTTCCAGAACATACTTTCGCGTAGAGAGAGCGGATATTGAAATTTGGCCGGCGAACGTGCCCACTGCCAACGGGTCTCGCTTCACCATGTACCAGAAGTTTCTGGACCATCGGATGTAGGTTTCACGGTAACTCTCAAGCGAGTCGTCTCGAGCCATGTTCGACATCTTCGTCCGCAATAACACGCTGTGCTTTTTGTATTGACTTATGAGTTATCGCCTCTCAAAGAGGATTTTCGAGTTGTGATGAAGGAAGAGGCCGAAGGAATACGAAAGTAAAAGAATAGAACACACTAAACACACATGGAAGGAGCGAGCTATTCTCACTTCTTTCTTGGAGCGTCGGAATTCGAGAAGGAAATTGCATGCAGCTTGGAGGGAGGGACTATCCTCTGAGTCAGTCTTCCTCTAATTGTTGCAAGAGCTTTGTAACTAATTGGGCGGAAATGAAAATGAAGTTGTATGCAGCAACATAGTTGGAAGCTAAGCCATGCCAGGAATATCCTTCACTGTTACTTAGATATTGCGCTTGCCTAGAGACATCGAGTGCCAGAAGAAAGAAGGTCAAGGGGAAGGCACAACGGTAAGTAAAGAACGGGCAGATTAGAGGATGGGAGTACTTCACAAAATTCCACTTCAAGCAACCGCAATCTAAGTCGGATCTCGGATCACACAGACAGAGATACATTCAATTTGCTTCAGAATTCCAGCAGACTGGAGCTTAAAATACCGGAAATTCATCACGACTGTAGGTATATTACCACTGTTAAGGACGATGACCCTCTTCTATCATACAAATAGCGCCGAAAATGGTTGTTACCAGATACTGGGATTTAGACTCCCCTTCTTCCTGTCGTACTCATTGCTGAACTAGATTTCACGCAATATTATGGTACTTGTGACCGCCAGTGAACATAGCCCTTTGGCTATGCTGACAATCCACGCTTTTCCGACTCCGAGAAGAAGATGACCATTCTCCATAACTTTTTCACCAGAAGCTCCGCTTCATCTTCCAAAGCCTGTTACGGGTTAGCAAGAACTTTGACCTTGAAAGGAGATGACTTACTCCTTCAAGAGCCTCGACTAATTCTCCGGGCTTGCCCCGTCCCCTGATGTGCTCTTCGACAACCTCGACCAACATCTGCTCTTGTACGCCAAGATACTCAACGATCTTCTTCTCCACAAATGGGCGCAATTTCTCCACGATAACCGCATCATCAACAAAGTCCCATTTTACATCCCAGTTCCACAGGCCATCCTTCTCGGTTGGTATGTCAGCAGCCAATTGGCGGACAGCTTGATCGCGCTCTTCGTCTGTAAGTCCAGCACTCGAAGCTGATGGATCAAATTTGATGGGAATGAGAGTTCGCTTAGTAACATTGTCGTTATCCTCTTCATCCTCAAGTAATCCTTCGACTTCGGCAACAGTGCGGCGTGGAGGAGCTGCCTTCTGAGCTTTCTGGGCCGCAGCACCAAGTGACAGCTTGAAGGGCTGTTGTTGAGCCACGAGACGATTCGGTCCTGAATCCAGCTCTCCGGCTTGATGACCCAGAAACGTATCAGCCATTGCATGGCCTCGCTCTTTATTAGCCATATCACGTTGTCGTTCTCTCATTTCCTCCTCTCGGTCACGCACATCAGCCGCTAGTTCCCGACTTCTGTATGTCTGGCGGTTTCGAACCCACATGCTATGATCTCTGTAGTAATCGTCTATCTTACGCGATGCTTCCAGTTCGTCATCCCAATTACTGAGAAGCAGTCTCGTTTTCTCCTTTTCGCTATTCGCTTTTGCTGCATCTTCTTTCTCGCGCTCCAATTCTCTCTCAACAGCTGCAGTTCGCGATCGCTCCCGATTCAACCAGCGGCGTTCTTGGTCCAGGTACTGTTTCTCCTGCTCGCCTAGTCTTTTGTTTTTCCGTCGGGCTTCTAACTCGCTGTCAGAGGCCGGATCGTCCTCTTCCTCTCTATTTATGTAGATGCCATCCCCATTCGCCCCTTTACCACCGCCGTTAACAAATTTGACCCCGGCCTGATAATCACGAGGAATCTGTACACCTTGTAGCTTGGGCCCAGATGGAGCATTTGGTACGCCGCGAGGACCAAGAGGTATGTTGTTCGAGCCACCGCTTGGACCGTTTGGAATCTGGGGTCCCGGAGACGCAAGTCGCGATACCCGTGCCGAACCATTTCTCTGCCGCTCCATAGCCTCCATCTCTTCCTCTCGCTTCAATCGCTCCATGTCTCTACGAGTACTTCGGTCTCTGAAAGCCTGGATTTCAAGGGAAACGGTTTCGCGCATTTCCGCTGGAATGTCGGCCAGTTCGTCATCCACTGCCAATGGAATATTGACCACTTCAACATTGTCTCCGCGTTCCGCATCCTGCATCGCAGTATCCCCACCGCGATCCTCAGCCTCCACATACATGGGCGGGTGGAACAGTTGGTACAGAGCAGACTTCAGACCGGCTCTTGCAGCATCCAATCGTGCCTCCTCGCCGGCTGGATTATCTCCGCGGCTTTTCTGGTAGTTCTCCAGGTAATTGAGCGAATTGTCGTCCACGAAGACCAATAGGCTGCTCTTCTCAATCTTCTCGTTTTCACTCTCTTCCTTCTTGACGCTATCATTCGGTGGCTGCTTCGTCTTGGGCACTTCAATGTCCTTCAATACTTCCACCGCAGTAGCCAAACTCTCTGCATCATCATATTGCGCAAATCCGAAGGTGCATCGTTTTCCAGCTGCATCTGTAGCCCTGTCCCATCTCCGCAGTCGTCCTGCTGTGCTGAGAATCCGCTCAATTCCATCGTCTCCGCCGCAGCCGTCTGTGATTCCACCCACGAATATGGTCCGGACGATTTCTTCCTTTGTAGGAGGTACCAAGGACATCATGCTATCTCTCAATGCTTGGCGTTGTGCTTCCATTCCTCCCCTTTCCGCGCCGAGACCCAACCGTGAGCCCCCAGCAGATCCTGAATCGATATCTCTCCGACTTCCTGAAGACAAAGGTGTCGAGGATTTCGACGGGCCTGTGCCCAGACGTATGACTGGCGCGGAGAAGTTGATGTTGGGCATATTTGCGGGACCTTGAAACCTGGCTGGTAGACCCTGTGGTCTAGACTGGGTACTGTTGGCTTGCTGTAGTCCAGGAGGAGGAGCCGTACCTGGCGCAGACATGCCTGGTGGAGGGCCTAATCATTGTTAGCTATGTACAGGTGTCTGGATAGGGTTTATTACCCATCCCAGGTGGAGAGCCCATTCCAGGTGGCGAGCCACTTTGTCCTGGAAAAGAGCCAAATCCTGGCGGTCTGCCATAAGGAGATGCTATGACAGTGTAAGTAGTTTGTCCGTTACGCGAGGGCCTCATACGAGGCGTGCTTTACTGACCTCCGTATTGATTGTACGCCATAATGAATTTTCCCCCCAGCAAAATTATGGGTGAACTGATTTGCGCTGGTACAGAAGATCCAATAAAGTTACGGATAGGTTGTGCAGTGTGTCTTGGTAGTTGGCGCAAGATGCAGTTGAAGCTACAAAATGATCTAGGACCCGCTTTTAAGTAGCGCGACGGCTTCGAACTTTATTGCAGGCTCAACACTACACCGCGGACGACACACTCCTTCTATATTCACAATCGTAGGTACAGTCATGAAGCCTGATATTTTGAGCATATGCTAATATAAAGACAGACAATGGAGCTTCGAAGAGTCGCCGATGCACTGTTGCGGTGCCCCAATTCGATCGCTACGACACTGGTCACTCCCACATCCACAATACGATGGCAAGCAGCAAGGCAATTGAGCTGCAGAACGCCTCAGAATCATATCACACAGCGCTCATTCTCAAACAGCCGCCCAAGAGATGCATACAAGTTCGGTTCTACTACCAGAAGCGCAGCGCCGCCCACGGAAAGTTCTGTCAGGACCTCGGGATCTGAGTCAGCACAGAACATTGAAAGTCGCTACGGAAAGGACTCGACTGCTGCTAGGTCAGGATGGCTATCTGGAAGCAAACCTGCCAGAAATCAACCTCGTCCAGAGATTCTCAATGGCTCAGCCACCACGTCCGACAGTATACTAAAAGCAATAAATGCCAAAAATGGCAATGCATCGAATCGGAGCATGGATGTATCCGCGATGAAAACCCCGCTCAACGATTCTGGGTTCACACTACAGAATATGATGAAGAGCAAACCTAACAACAAGAAGAAGATGAATATGGTTCTCAAGCCGTCGTTGGGAAGGACGATTGAAGTTGGAGGCATGGGAGGCGGTAGCATTGATGTAGCAAGAGGCTTCAGACTGCTGGAGCAGAGCTGCGCGCGAAATAAGGTCCGCAGTGATTTCACCAAGCAACGATTTCACGAACGGCCTGGATTGAAGAGGAAGAGATTGGTCAGAGAACGTTGGAGGCGTCGTTTCATGGAAGGATTTCAGGAGGCGATTTCGAAAGTGAGAGAGATGAGACGCCAAGGATGGTGAATATGGCACATGTAGCAACGGGATAACAATTCTGTATTATATGATATGACAAAATAGACCACCAGATTTCAAGACCATCTTACTGTTGGTGACCTGTCTTTCACTTGCCAACCACACACCGCGGTGCCCACTCCATGCCAGCCTCCTATCCTCCGAGGATTCATCCCACAAGCCCGCACTACACCCATGATGAAGACTGTTTAGCCAGCATCGTGCTGACGGAAAAGGCTTAGCCTGAATATCGTGCTCGCCGGCTCCCACTGTTGACTACGTCTCCTTCTGTCCTGCTCGTGTGGCGCTCTGTTATGCATGTTGATCAACGGGCGGCACCCTTCACTACACACGCAGGTCATCCAGGTCCCGAAGCATCATGCATGCGCGAAAAGGCAAACGAACAGCCCCCGAACACTGCCTGAACTTACAGACTTGCCCGCAAGTCACAAGGACATCTTATCGACACAGTTCTGGTCTCACCAACTCAATATAGTCTAGCTACATACGCTGGACACGCCTCCACTGCAAGCCTGCAGGAGTTCTCAAAGCCGCCGAAGCCTGCCAGGCTTCGCTTGGCATGACCCAGCAGACGAACTTGCGGACCCTTCGTCAAAATGCCTCCTACCCCCCCCCTCCACAGGCATTGATCAGACCACAGTACGGGAATGTCGGGAATCACCTCCACTCTGGTTGCGTTCAAGTACAGTGTCCCACTTCCACCAAAGACGCTGTGCTGGACGGTGATATGATACAGTATGCGGTCCCGCGCTTACCAAAAGCTTTAATCAGGAGCCTACCTCTCCTCTGCCCTGCACAGCTAAGAGGCCGCATTCATGCAATTCCAGAAGCCCATCCCGCATCGTGCCTGTCCTCGTGATCCAGCTAGTCATTCGATTCGGAGACTTCTCCATCGTACAGAAATTAGCTTTGTCAGTTTATTATTGCATAAGTGCGTGCATGCTTGGTCTCGGAAGGCTCGGCTTCCAATTGAGGACCGCCGCATGGAACAGGCCTGTAACCACCTCAGGAAAGGGCCTGCACATGTAACGCTCTTGTTCAGCTCTGCACTTCAACAATTCGGATTGCTCGAATAACCCTGTGCCGCGCAGAGCGCTGCAGTAACCCCAAAATACCCCAAAATGCCCTAAAGTGCCCTAGAAAACCCCCACACCATGGGATGCACAACCGAGGGCTAATGCACCCATAGCCAGAGCTTCTCTGCTCGAGAATGGACTAGCAAGCAACCAGCGGTAACACAGTTGCAGCCTGGTATGCCAGCGTGGCATTTTGGAGGTTCCGCAGTTTCCAATCTAAGAGACGCCCCGGGCTCCTGCAGATACTGTCGATATGCACATAGGACCGTAAATAGGCTTGGCAGCATTGAGTAGCTGCACACCCAAGGCTGATGTCCCCGGCTATTGATATTGGCTCGTCCTACAGGTGACTATCGATCGACAGTAGGTGCCTCTTCGCGTAACCACAAATAAAGACTTTTGGTGAAAATGATTAATTCTGAGAGGCAGACGAGTCATGCTGTCTTGGTGCAACACTGCGTAGCCTGACTACTCTAATCTAACCTCATGAGTGTTGTATCAGCAAAGTGCTATGTAAAAGTATAGGCCAGATACCTATCCCTCACGTAGTATATGTCCCTATCTCTCTGGTGGTATATGTCCCTATCCCTCACGTAGTATGTTTCTATGTCTCCCCAGATCCTCTTCTCGCAGCCTCCACGAGTTGGCCTCCATGAGTGAGTGGATCCTCCCCCAAGATTCCATTTAGCCTAGCACTTAAGGCACCCGCGTTGGCCCGTTTGCGCATGTCTAGTGGTTCGGAAGAGCAGTCCGTGTAGGAATGCCAGATGCATGCGGCTATTCACAACATGTTTGATGCTTCGAAGACATAGCCGTAGCGTGCGATGGCTAATAGGCATGTGTCCGAAGTCTGACATGGCAGGTTTGCCGTTGCTCTCGAAGCATTTGCACTCTCGCCAGCTTCTGATGTGAGTACACTCGTCGGCGAGGGGGCGGACCTGGCTCTGCCAGGAGGCGCATTATGCCCTCTTCTATGTATGGATGGGATATTAACTTTCCGCTAATCAGACTCAAAAAGCCATAAAAAAGTCGATGCTCAGCACTCGGAGATACTTCCGGGTCTCATGCACAAGGCTCCTGAGTTTACCACGAAAAAAAGGTCTCAAGAAACATAAAGAAGTCAACTGGCAAATTAGCAGAGCCGGACACATTGCCAGTGTAAGAAGCTCAAATCGATCTATTACCGCCCTGGGGAAGGTGAATCAAGGTAGACTGTGCGCTTCAAGTATAAACCGCTACAACCAAGAAACTGCATGCTCAGTTCCAGATTTTCGGATTCGGACTGCCAGGTGGTGTTCATGCCGCGTTCCTTGTGGCAGTATAGCGATGAACATCTATCTAATTTTACTATATTAGTTTTACTAAAGCCATATCTTGCAGCCATTGCCCGGCCCTGCCTGATCCATATTATATCAGCCAGGACGAGATCTGGACGCCACACGATCTTCTATGTAGCAGGGTGTCGTAGTGCCCTACGTCATGCGTGCCTCATATGCCTCGTGTGCCTTGCCCAGCTTTCTCTTTCGATATATAAGAAAGATAGTTCCTTATCGACACCTGGTATATCATCACAAACTAGCATCGTGGCTTTGCTATTCTGTGGAGTTTCCAGGAAAGCTACGAGTAGAGGAGCAACAGCCGTCGCCTATCAACGGCCCGGTCCTGCCAGCGTAAATTGCCCAAAGGAACCGGTCTTCCAGGTAACACTGTAAACTGCCTTGTCCATATATTGCACAGCTTGCACTCTGGTTTTCTGTACGGTTACGACAGTGCCTGCAGAAAGTAAAAAACCTAGATATCACCCTCCAACGCCGAGATTTCACCCTAGAACGCCGAGACATCACAGCCAACTTGTCGCCTTCCGACGTGTTCATTTCCTTGGTATGCTGGTCTGTACGAAAACTTAAGCTGCGTCTGGACCAGGGAGTGCGTTTCTAGGTAGACTGAGGCTTTAGGCCCGTTGGGGTGATCCTTTAGCTTGCAAGCCGCTATAGTCTTGTGGCTTACCTTGAGCAGGCGCTAGAAGGTTGATTTCCCGCCGACATATTCATCGATGAACACAAGTTAACGTGGCATCCATCCACCTTGCCTGTTACACATCATCTATGGTCGCTTAACGGTTTTCGAGTCATTTGCCGCATCAATATAAATCCAGCCACCTGAGACTGAGTCTGCGCCTATTCTGTATCTCAGCGTTCATATCCAGCAACGAGTAGTCGTCCAGAATTCTACGCGAGAAGCACAGTGAGCGACAGCGATCATCCCGCTCCCTGTCGACGCCCGAGGGCATTACGTGACACCTCTCGTTGCTCGTCACGAGAGCGCGTGAGTTGTGCGCTTTGTTGATGGTATGCTGCATGTCCAATACAGAATGGGGCCTATATTGACCTCTAAAGGCCAACCCAGTAAGAACGACCAACGAGACCCTTCCCATCAAGCTGAGGTCAATCACCATCACTATCACCTTACGCCACAACCCCCATATACATATAGAGGATCGGCACTAAGCCTCCCAATGCACCATTTGAGCGTGCGTTGCTTTCTTCCATTTGAACGATCCAGGACCTAACAGATCCACTAGAGACCGCTGGCAGTAGCGTTGGTTTACAGAGATATTGTGACCACCCTGCAATTCAAGAAAGGTACGTGCCTAGTACCAATTCAGTCATATGGAACGCCTTGACCGCAGCAAGAAGTCTTATTATTACGCTTCTCCGCCTCTCCGCCTTTTGGTTTTCTGTTTTGACCCTTTGGACTTGTTTCCATCCATACTGCAATCCTTTCTTTTCTCATCCCGCAAATTATTGCTCCGGTCTTGACTAAGGACAAGATCTAGACTTCATTCACCCATGGCGAGCCAGTTCTTATCGACCTGAATCACCATGACTTTCCGCAAAATTTGCCCATCCCTGGATGAAGATAGCGCTGAATTAACTTCTCCAAGCCTATCCACACCCGAGCCTACGTTATCTGACCCGTGCCGGGTTCAGAACGGCAACGTGACCGATGCTGCCGGCGCCAACTCCCTCTCAAACTCCAATACTAGCAAACGACGACGAGTGCCAGAATCGGTCACCCGCAATGCCTGTCTGAACTGCAGAAAGGCGCGTGCCAAAGTAAGAGACATGTTCGGGCAGTCCTTGCCGGAAGGATGAGTGTCTGGCAGTTGCTAATTGTATATAGTGTGATGGACGAAAGCCATGCAAAAGATGTGCGACGCGGACAGAAGCCTCGGACTGCATTTACGAGGTTCATGTCAAACATGCGAAGGAAGAGCTTGTCAAACAGATCAAAGACTTACTGGCCAAGGAGCACCTAACGGAACAGATACTCCAGGCACTATCGGTAGATGAACAGGTTCCAGAGATCCTAAACCGACTCAAGAAGGGAGAACCATACGCTAAGACTGTGGAATGGCTAGGTCGCCCTCTACACAAGGAATTTAAGCAGTCGCCCCGGGATTCGTATGCATTCCTGACCTCCGACTACGATATGGGAGGTATGACGTCTCGTTTCTCATGGACAGCTGTGACCAAGGATACCGGGGTGCTAGATCACCTTTTTCAACTCTACTTCGCCTGGATTCACCCTGTGCATACATTATTCAGCGAGGGTCATTTCGTTGACAGCTATAAGCGGAAGTCAACTATGTATTGTTCTTCCGTACTCGTCAATGCTATATGTGCGATGGCTTGCCATTTACATACTGCATCAGACAAGGATACAATCAACTTTAGACTCCTTGGTAACGACTTTACCAACGCTGTGCGTGCTGAAACTGATTCTAGTGACCGGAGCATTACTGCGATTCAAGCATCTGCTGTGATGTTTCTAGTCTTGATAGCTCGTGCTGACGCCCTGCGCGCTACCGCCTATTGGAAGATAGCAGCAAGGGGCATTCCAAACGTCAAAGTTCCAGATGTAGAAGGATTCAACGAAGTATGGCTGGCCACTGTCTGTGGAATAAGAAATCTGAATAGGTATGCTGAGTTTGCCTGCGTAGTGTACAGAATACTTGCTGACTTCGATACGGTAGTGAATGGGCTCAAATAACGTTTTGCGCGCCGTCGACAGTACTAGGGCCACTCAACCACTTCGAGGATGGCGACAATGGTATTGATGAGGCTCGATGGTATTGCTATCGGAATGTTCGAGGCGAGTGTCCCGCTTGGCCAAGTCTTCTTGCCACAACGAACAGGCAGAGAACGAAACTGGTCGCAATTATCGATGAAGTATCGACCATGTTCTATTCCCCAATAAGAAATCCTATTACCGCGCGACAAGTCCTGCACTCATACAGCAAGCTCGCAGCTTGGCGGGAGAGTTTGCCGCACTCCATTGGTGGTATCGAGAATAGATCCAGTCCGTTATTACCACATGCTTTGTCATTACTGTAAGTGCAAGACTCGGTGGTAGGCCAACTTAGACACTGATGAAACATAATAGCATCATGTACGAGACCGCAGTAGTACATCTACTGCGACCCCTTCTCGACCTCAGAGGCTTCCCGGCCTCAAGCGTCGAAGCAACCGTCTGGAGTCATGCGCAACGTGGCTTGAGTCTACTCGACGAGCAGTACCGATTACAGTATTCGTTCACCAGACAGCCCGTCCTGCAAATGTTCTACATCCTTCATCTCTCAGATGTGGTGGCACGTTTCTTCTCTAGTGGCTTCGAAGAGCCCTTTAAGGATGGGCCAGGTGCTATCGCTTTTGGACTGGGTGCACTTTCTACATCCAAGGTTGGTTTTCCGATAGCCAGTCCCCTGCATCAGATGTTGCGAACGACGGCCGACGACTATTCAATTCAACTACCAAAAGAGTTAGAAGTATTCACAGGCTCTCGTCGACCCTCAGACACACAGGTGTTTACACTGGATCAAATGATAGAGTCTTGCACCATGCCAACATACTCACAGCCCATTGCCGAGATACACAGTAGGTATTTGAGCTCATTTTCGGCGGACTGGATTGACGCGACTCAACATGGCGGGCTTCCAGGAGCCATAGCCAATTCTGGACAGCCGTCGCATCCACAGCCCGATCCAAACATCGAAGAGCGAGCAGTGCAGAATCTCATGCAGATCCGCAATTTGTTAAACACAACTTGATTTCTGCCCATGCGTACTTGTAGGCCCCAGGTTCCTCCGGACATGCCTCTGAAACCAGCCATTTATCGGAAAGGGTGATATTCTTGAAGTACCAACCTCCATATGTTGGGCCTTGTCCAGAATACCCTACGATACACTGAATTATAAGGCTTGTACGCCATCGCAAGGATATTCCGGGCTACAATCTCCTCAAACTGATATTCTAGTATTTGCCAGCATGCGCCACCAAGACCTCAAGTCTTCTCCACGCGCCAGGCTTGCTGCAGGTGTAAAGTACACGCGAAGTGGTCGAGCCATAGTTGGAGGTTGGATTTCGAGTATAGTCGATGGAGGACGTAAGAGGGGAATTGGAGCAGCATAGCTATCCCACGTAATACCCAGTTGCTGCATCATCGAGTTGAGGTTAAAGTCTAGTTGTAATTCCTTCGGGTCCAGCGATGCAACGTATTGCAGTGTTCGCAAATGCTTTTTTGACGATGAAGTGAACGGAACTGCCTCCGTAACATTCTCATATACACCCTTCTCCACATCTCAATAAAACCATCCCGATATGTTTTGTCCCGCTCAGGGAAGTGGCGTTTCAGCCACTGTGCTTTCTCTTAAGAAATCTAATCACTATGGCGATTCACGGAGAGTCGTTAGCCGCTTCAAGGTGAATCATAGTTTGTAGTAACGGGAAATTCTGACATCTCGCATCCGGATGGACGACCTCATTTTCGACTGGGTGTATATGGTGCTGTAGTAGGTAAGATTTGGCTACGACAGGAGGTGATGAGTGTTGGCGGCTCAAATATACAAAAAATGGGTGTCTAGCCCCACTTTATCGTGCTAGCAATAATTTCGCCACAACATTACCACATTGTATAAAAGCCCTAAACCACATTGCACCACGGCAATGAGGTACCGCACGTTGAACTAGATCAACCTTCACCTTCTATCTTGCTCGCTGGAAATGGCAACAGTGATCTCTACTCGATACACAGTAGGTGGCGTCGATTCTCAATGTTGCTATGCTCACTCGAGTTTTGGTTCAATAAGAAGAAGCGTGTAGCACTTTCTAGCCTGCTACTCAATAATGTGGATATCTGAGGATTCATTGAGCTAGGTAGCACGCTAGATCATAGCTCCGGCATTCTGAGAGCAATTGTTCAGTCTAGAGCCTGTCTTCACAAGCCGCTGCGAAGCCTTCACTCTGGATTAATTCAGGGATAATCCAGTAACCTCCAGGTTTAGGAGGATTATTATAATGAACAAAGACTCACTAACATTCAGTTGATGGGAATTCCTAAGAACTGATATATATACTGCTCTGCCAGTTTCAGAGACTGAGCCGTTGAACTACTGTTGTCTAGATAAACATATTAGCCTTCTACCTAGTACTGTATGTTTAACTTTCTGATTTTGCGAACTAGCCTGTCCTAATAATCCGTTCCGCTCTTTGCAATTTCTAAGATACTTATAAAATAAGTTTAGTCGCCTTTCTAAATAGCTATGAAAAACAGTCGCGCTACGCTTTTCGCAGCTCGCTTGCTTCAGGGGTTGGTTCCACAAAAGAACTACGCTTTGTTAAGTGCCACCAGTCTCACATACAGAATCGGACAGCTACTTTGGCTTGCATTATAATTTTCCAAAATCAATCTATGGCTCTACAACATTCTAAGCTCAGGTTTATGGCGTAAAATACTGGGTGTGAACGCATTTTGACTCCTCCACTGATACCATCTTCTGCCCAAGTTGTCCGCTCCTCGACAACTATATCGTATTGTAAGGGTTGGGACGCATATGGGTGCTCGGGCCAAGGCGCTCTCTCTGCACTGACTCCAGACCAAGTTGGCAAGACTGGCATTGTCCCAGAACCTCATATTCCGTACAATTCTATATTTTTCCTTGTATTTGTCAGCAGGCTGCTTCTCTAGAAGATTCAGTGGATATTATACATGTAGATGAATAAAGAGTGAATCTGCCTTGTGCAGATTCCTCATGCACTTCTTAATTGAATTTCAGAACCCATAACCTTTTGAGCTATTCGAGGTTTGGCCTCTCACAG
>MU253965.1:0-45256 GCA_019669825.1 Calycina marina | reverse complement strand
ATGGAGGTTTGAAGGCGTCCAGGAATTTGAAGGGATGCGAATCAGGTCCTCGTTGTGGTAATATGTTGGTTAATATCAATTGATCAATTATGTGGCGGCCCCTGCGCAGTCAATTATGACAGACCCTGTTCACCTGAATGAATGAAATTATATTAAGGGTCTTACAGAGAATCTGTGTGCGCTGATCATGGTCCGAGGCTCTAAGTGTACCCAGGGAAAAGCCGCCTGGGAGGCGGTAAAAACCCTTCGTTGTTCTATCTACAAGCCCAGAATTAACTGTCAGGCTGGAGCCTCCATTGGGGAAGAGTGAACTCGTTGCACGCAAGGACAGAGTTATGTGGTGGTGGCCCTGTTTACCTTATTCGTGTTGACCTAGATAAAAGTACAGTACCCACGTGATATGCCGGCTAAAGTTTCCTCAAACGGTAGTGAGTTGAACGCGTCTCCCGCAAGCTTCGCAAAGCCAACCACCAACACCAACAGCTCACAACGATGGCTGGTTCTCAGCAGCTTGGACACGATTTTTAATGCGCCGCGTTGTAGTGACCGGCCTCGGTGCCATCACCCCTCTCAGCGTGGGAATTTGGCGTACCTGGAGCAGACTACTCGCCAGCGAATGCGGCATCATCAGCGTCGCAAATCAAGAGCCTGCACGCCGATGGAAAGATCTGCCAAGTATTGTCGCTGGTAATGTACCAAGCGGTAGGAAAGAGCATGGTGGCTGGCAAGCTTCGGACTGGCTTCAGCGAGGGGGTGAACGTCGAATGGCAAAATTCAGTCAATATGCCATTGCTGCGACAGAGATGGCATTTGAAGATGCTGGATGGAGACCGCAGACCCAGGAAGACAAGGAAATGACAGGTGTTTGTCTGGGTAGTGGGATCGGGAATTTAGATGAGCTGTATAATACCACTTTGGCTTTTGAGACCTCAGTGAGTGCAATACCATCCTTGTATTTAATTCAGGTAACTGAATCTGCTAGGGCTGCAAAAAAGTATCGCCACTATTCGTCCCCCAGCTGCTCATTAATCTTGGCGCCGGTCACATATCCATGAAGTATGGACTACAGGGACCGAACCATGCCGTTACCACAGCTTGCACAACGGGAGCACACGCAATTGGCGATGCGTCGCGATTCATTGCTTTTGGGGATGCAGATGTCATGGTTGCTGGGGGCTCTGAGTCCTGCATGCACCCTCTAGCTTTCGCAGGCTTTTCCAGAACTCGATCACTGGCCACCCAACACAACGACGACCCTTCAAGTTCCTCTCGTCCATTCGATCGAGATAGGAGCGGATTCGTCATAGCCGAGGGCGCTGGCGTTGTAATATTAGAGGAGCTGGAACATGCCAAAGCCAGAGGGGCAAATATTTATGCTGAAATCCGTGGCTATGGCTGCAGTGGTGATGCTCATCATGTCACGGCGCCGAGAGAAGATGGTTATGGTGCCTTCTTAGCTATGAAAAGAGCTTTGAAGAATGCCGGTATTCGTCCGAAGGATGTTGATTATATCAATGCCCATGCCACAAGTACCCCACTCGGTGATGCAGCTGAAAATGCTGCTATCAAGAAGTTGATGTTGGGTGATGATGGTTTTGAGCAGAGCACCCATGTCAATGTTAGTAGCACGAAAGGCGCTACGGGTCATTTACTCGGTGCAGCTGGAGCCGTTGAGGCAATCTTCTCCATACTTGCCATAAAAGAGGTAAGGGCATCCTTTACATGAATTATATTACTGCTAAATTCATCTAGAATTCCGTTCCACCTACATTGAACCTCCACAACCTTGACGATGGGTTCACATGCAACTACGTGCCATTAGTAGCACAGCAAAGAAACGTGGACGTAGCAGTGTCCAACAGCTTCGGCTTCGGAGGCACCAATGCTTCGCTTGTATTCGCGAAATACGACTGATTCCAACCATGTTGTCATCTCAAAATGTCATAATTCTACCTATATCTTCATTTTCCTATTCATGCCCACTCTCCTTGACTTTAGTTCACATAGAAGTCCAGGAAGGCTTGGATGCGCACGTGACTTGTATGACATCGAGTGTCTATCAGGTGTGTACTATGTATCGCCGATTTGTGCGCATAAGCTCTACTTGTTAAGCTATTTCCACGGCATATCTCTTATTTCAAGGAAGTCTGAACATCCCGGAAGAATGAATGTCTTTTCGAGATAGCAGATACCGATAGCATTTACCCATCTCCGGGAATAATGACGATACACACTTGTACCTGCATATCTTCCCTATCTGGGGAAATAGAGCTGGGGAAGCATATCTGAGATCAGGAGTTCTCAGGAGATCTACTGATTGGCTCTTCCCCAAGTTCTGAGACCTGCTTGAAACGTGTTTCAGAAGTGCTTGCTATACTTTATTCTTGCCTTGTATCAGGTAAAGATGCAGACCGTTCGAAGTCTCTCATTGCTTCCTTACATATTTCTGACTGTTTGCAGCTTGACTTTTTCACAGGACTTGCTGGCAGACCTCGACTATCGAATTTTCGAAAGGACCTATTCGTGGACATAAAACATCTCCTACTTCAAGAAGAAACCCCTCGCGGCACCTCCTACTGAAGAAAACAGATTCCGGGTGCCACAGCTACCGTTGCTGACCACCAGTGGCATCTACAATACCAACAAGACTTATGGCATGTGCCCTCAGAGAACCGTACCTCCCCAGGCCATACGCCTTGGTTTTACTCGGTTGAACATCATACGTAGAAGGCAAAGCTTTTTAGGTCAATGGAAGTGAAGATTGCCTATACCTGTCCCTCTACTCTCATCCATGGGGGAAAACCCCAAGCTCTTCGACCCGTAGTCGCAGTTATTTATTGAGGGGGAGTTATCCCAGGCACCGTCGTAATTTCAATACCGCCATCAGCTTATCCCATTATCAATATCTCAACTTCCAACGACTTTGTTGTCGTCTATTCCAATTACCGGGCCAATACCTTCGATTTGTTGTCAGGCATCGAGATCGACCCACCGAATACATCCTATCTCAATCCTGGTCTACTATATTAGCAGGCCACCTTGGTATCAAGTATATCACAAATTTTTGAGGTGATCCCACTGATGTCACGATCTGGGACAGTCAGCAGGAAGCGGGAGTGTAATAGCTCAAGTGATCGCAAATGCTGGGAAGACAAACCGCCTCTCTTCTCGAAAGCACTGATTAGTTCATCATATTAGCCCAAGACTTACAATTATGATGCACCAGAAGCACAAGCTATCTATGACATATTTGCAAACATGGGCGGCTGTGCTGCTCTAGATTCACTGGCTTGCCTGAAGAACATGGATGTGCAGACGCTGAGGGATGCGAGTCCGGCAATATCGACAAGCTATACATATACGACAATTTCATATATTTGGGCGTCGGTCATCGATGGGACTTTCTTGACGCAAACGTTGATCCAAGTTACGATCAACCGGGACGTAAACATTGGCTTTGGATCAGGAATAACAATGCTCATGAGTGTGAGTGATGATGCTCATGAAGTGTATCCGAAGAGGCAATGTTGACGTGACGTTCAGGAGAAGGTTTATTGCACCAGGACTGAAGATTACAACAAACGCGGGAATACCTACTTACATCTCCACTGTTGCATCCCTCGAGCTGTACTTCAAAGGTATACTATCGAACTACTCGCAACGCAACATCAATCGGGTCTTGACTTTGTATCCACAACTCGAGGTGATGGAAGATGGGACGATGTATAATACGATATACACGCAAACAGGGCTGGGGATTACAGAGACACCACCTTGGAATGTCCAGCAAACTGAGTTGCTAGCGCAGCTCACAAGAAAATTCAATCTTTTCTTCCGCGTTACATGTTGCTAGGTTGACGTCTTTCAGGTTATATAGCACAATATACAACACTGTCAGCGAAGTATGCAAGCGATACCATCTACCAAAGTATTAGCTATTGTCCTACCTTCCAGGGCTGAGCTGACGATGAGTTGAAGTGGAATCAAATCGATGCATTCCAGGGGACAGGCCCAGTGACCTACGAAGGTTTCGCCAGAGCATTCACATCGTTCTTCCAGACAGGCGACCTGAGTGCTCATAATATCACAAATGTAAGTTAAGCAGTAGTTCCCAAGAATTGGAGGACGGGAGAAGAATTTGTCATTGATTCTGAGGGTCGTCTGACGGGAGAATGCGGGAATGAAAGATGTGGATTCTGCAGACAGGTTGCGAACGATGTTCCGATTTTAACGGAATAAAGCAATTTACATAGGGAATTAATGACAAATCCCAATTAATTCATCGAATATCAAAATCCCAAAACCACCATAAGTCTTCAATATCAAGAATCACTTTGCTTTATACTCACCTTCGTACAAGCTTCAAAACATAGTTCTAGTAAATGAAATAAAGCAAATATGAGGGGAGAAATGGAAGTTGACGGTCGCGACGCGTCTCGGCGCGCACTGTCACGGGCAAGAGAACGAGATCGACAGATCAAGAAGTAAAGGTGTATTCGAGAATCTAAAACTGAGGAGAAAGAAAGAAGAGGAAGGTGCGGAGAGCGGAAGGCTCCTTATGTTGAACGTTGAATATCACATTGAAGATCACGCTGTAGCTTGATCATCCCCAACCTCCTTTTAGCAAATCGCCAACCTCCTTTTGGCAGCGTGATAGTGGGCTGTCACACGTACGCGACAACAAGGGAAAAGAGGTTATAATCAACGCGACCATAACTATTGGAGCATTTATACGAGAAGAGGGATGATCTGGAAGGGTTAAACAATGCTGGGAGATAGTATGGAAGGTAGCAGAGAAAGGGGCAGATGATGGAGGCCTGACGGCCATTAAGGGACAGATGGAGGGGCTCGAGAAGGCTGCCCGAGACCTGTCCAAGGGTTATATTACCTCGAAGCATTTGACCTACGCTGAGGTCGTGCGCACAAAAGGGTCTCCTGTAAAGGAGATGCCGATTCCAGCACCAGGAATGCCTTAAAAACTGGCAAAACAGAGGAGCAATAGGCATCTCCACAGCGCATGGTGTGGTGCCTATATACTACGGTCACGAAGATGGGCATAGATACGAGTTTATTTAGCCAAGAACGAGGATGTTTTGACAGTTTTGTAGTCAGTCAGCGAAGAGATTCTCTGTCAGCCAACCAACGAGCGTTTTCTATATATCGATGACTGACTGACTGACTGACTGATTAGTCTCTCTGGTAGCCACCTCCCCAAAAGTTGCGCGCTTATATTGATGCCTTGGACCTCAAGATAAGTGATATAAGATGCAGATTTCCTGCCCGTTGAGGTCCCAATAGGAAAGTAACAAGGTCCCAAAGGTGGGTCGAAAACGAAAACCTGGAGCCAAGCCAATCGTGCTGTCCATCGAAGAAGCAAGCTTCTCTGACCTGGTCAAGACTCTCAAGCAAGTCAATCCCGAAGTCGTCACCTGGGCAGCTGGTGCAGGCAGCTCCAAAGAAGAAAATGATGCTCGCATGATAGCCGTTGATCAAGACAGGGCCATCAAATTCATGAATGCATGTGCTGAAGCTGGTATCAAGAGCTTCGTCTCCATTAGCGGCATGAATGTTCGCGACCACACGAAGCCAGCTCCTGAGTGTAGAATCAAAGCTAGACCGGAAACCACCGCAGTGTCACCTCAATTCTTGCCTGGCACATACTGCAAGATTGGCATGAAAAGGACTGAATCAGAATTATCACAGAAAAAGTAGATCAAGTATAACCTACTCATTAACAAGGTTTGATCTACTTGTTAAGAACTGGAAACAGGCCTACACATATGTTTAGCTGCCGTATAGATAATCATCTCGACTACCGTTGGCCAAAATCAAGGAGTATTTCAACAAAGCCTTCTTGGGTATCTCGAAACAGGGTAGAAATTATAGTAACGTAGTTCACAAACGAACGGAGCAATTTTCCTTGGCATTATACAAAGCCATTAAATATTTCAGCAATTGGTCAATTCAACTATTCTAATTCTTCCGAATTTGAATCTTGAGATGTGTTTTTAAGATTTGGATAAGTTTGTACGTTATGATCAGTTTGTCCGCAATATCTACAGCGACGTTTTTGCGGCTCAGTTTGCTTCGTACAACTCATACTTTCTCGCAAATCGGCTTGTAATTGTATATTAGCCTCTCTTTGAGCCTCTAAGTCTTTGACAGCTTCGACAGTAAGTAATCCTCCTTCTTGTAATCGATGTTTCTTCGTACGACGACGTCGGCTGAGTAGATCATTTGCTTTGCGAAGTACAGTGTTTTCTTCTTGTAATAACGCTAATTCGTGTATTTCAGACGTCGCCCCTTTCGCAACCTGATCAATGCTTTGTAAAAGCGAAGTTGGTGAACAATCTTGACGTCGAACGACCCGATCCTTAAGGTATGTTGATTGAGGTTGTGTCTCAAGTATATTGCATGGAGTTTTAGGTTCCCAAATCATAGGTATGGATGGCGCTGGTGTCGTTGGCGTTGGCATACGAAGTTAAACGTCAAGTTTTGAGATTACATAGTCAGGATCGTAAAGAACAATAATGTTTCGATTTTTGCAATAAACAAGAGAGGCAGCCGAATGATGGTTTTCGTGTCCGTCAAGCATCAGAAGTCGATATACAGCCTTCGTACGATTCTTTGTATATTGATTGAAATGCTTAATCCAGTCAAGCCCTTGCTCATTTGTTGTCCAGCCATTGGAAGTAACAGCAGTCATCGAACCTGGCGGTAAAGAAGCGTTTTAGTTCCAAGACGGAAGGTGGTTTTTCCCTGCAACAATAATGAATGGCGGCAGCACATTTTCGTGCGATCCAACGCCTTGAATTACTGTAATCCATTCCCTATTGCCCTGCTGTGTCGTACGAGGTCTGCTCTTTCGTTCGGCATTAGTTACAACCATCTCGGATGATCTTTGGCCCATCAAGAAGCCTGTCTCGTCAAAGTTATATATAAATCCTCCTCGTTGATCCTATATTTGTCAATCATGTTTCATACGAGCCGAAACCACGCGTTATATGCAATGGGGTCTTCGCATTGAACCCGCTGATAATCGATCTTTTGATTAAAATGCGTAGAGAGTTGTGGTTGTCGTCGTACGAAGTTCGAAGTCCAGTTCTTTCCGACGAGCCCGCCGTCGCGTTCAGCGAGTAATATATTCGCCATATATTCAACAGCACTACATCGAGGAGGAAAAACTCGCGAATCCAAGTCAAGAATATGTCGTACGACAATACCGTCTTCTAGTTTTATAGGCTTTTGAGCTTTATTAACAATATTGCGTCTCAAATAAGTTGATATCCGTAACCACTTGCGGGTTTATGGGAACAGTTTACTGGGTCTCCGTTATCAGCCGGCATAACAAAAGGGACATTACTCATGGCAGAAAATGCTTCCATAATTTCTGTTGTATCGTCTTTGATCCACTCTTGATTCCTAGCCAGGCTAGATGAAAGTGTTAAAACAGCCTTGCTTGAAGGATGCCGCTTCTTGATATGTCGTGTGTCTGAAGATATGCATCGATACCGTTTAGATTCGACAGCTGCCCGTAAGCAACGGTGTGTTTGACAACGACGACGCTGGCGTTTCTGGCAACCCTTAGGCCCGTCCCGACCGCTTTGCTGAGCACACCAGTCCCATGCCAGTATATCTTGTCTTCGTCATGCATGTCACCAGTTGCTGGGGACGGCCGGCCCACAACCACTTTTCGACCTGGTCGCCAGCAAGCTCCTGCTTTAAGTCAGCCTTTGTTCTTTCAGAGCAACAAAAAGAAAACTGCATCACCTCATCAAAAGTCTCCTTCAAAGACTGTGCTACACGATTTTTACCGCTGGCGAATCGGCTTTAACTCGACGCACAAGCCCTGCCCGCTGCGGTTCCACGGCCTCCTCAAGAGCGAGATCGTTCTATCCCGCCAGCCGTTGCATTCTATTAGCAACCCACGGATCGCCTTCATAATGCCAAAACTTACCACAGCTTTCAGGGTGTTGTAAATTATCGGACAATCTGTCGTCTTGAAGAGCCCTGCCCAGCTAAAGTAGACGAGAGAGTCGCTTTAAATGCGGATAATGTAACAGGATCGACAGCCTTTTCCTTCAGCAGCTTTTCGATATTCGTGATGACGGCAGCGTTTTTTCTGTTTGCTTTGCTGATATGAAAACCGCAAGGTGATGTTTCGTCGACGGCGGAAGTTAGGGAAAGGAAAAGTGCTGCACCCGCTATAATATGGAGGGAGAAGTGCATTTTGGATGCGTTAATATACGTATTGTATTAGGTTGCGAGATGGTTTGATGAGGAACGGGTTTGATGTTGGCATCTGCTGATAATAGTAGTGGCATATAAATATCTTAAATACTATTACCTATTACCTATTTCCAATATCTTAAAGTTCCTCGAGGCACGGCTATGGACCAACCGTCCTTTTGTATCACACACGCTGGCTTATTTTCCCTTTGACAACACCGTAGTCTATTACCACTCAGCTGATCTATCAATAAGTCCAAGTTTAATGCCAAGGAAAACTGATCAGGGTCCTGATCAACTGCGTTGGTTGAATGTCCTAAGGATTTGCCAGTCCAGAATTGTTGAAGTTCCATGAGTGGGGTAATTAAGCGTCCACTTTGGAGAGGGGGAGCAAAAAAGCAATAATCAAGATATTCATTCCCAAGGGTACTATGAAATTGTCCATAGGATTCTGTCAACAGTTGGTAGCAAAAGTATACTCTCTTCATCCACGTAGTCACGCGGAGGATCGAACTCCGAACCATCTCGGATTGAGTTCAACGACTGTGAACGAGATATCATAACCATTAGACCACGCGACTGTTGGTGATGTTTTGCACAATAAAAAGCATAAAATTTTATATACATAAAACGTAATTGTCCTGTAGTATGCCTCAATTCCATGAATTGTGAGAGAAATACTGTGCAGAGAAATCATGGTGTATAAAGCCGCTTCGAGAGTGGAAAGGAATTGTAGTGAGTAGACGATGTGAAGGAAGGAAAATTATAACCAAAAAGAGTGAATCGTCGTCGTAGAGCTGTGAAGTGACATATGGCAAACAAAGCAGTGCCAAGACTTCTTCTACTGACGGCAAGCGCAGCCTGGTCAAAGTGTAGGGAGCAAGCTACAGCTGTTTCAGCAGCCCAAAAGACAGGGGAGAACATAGCATTCATACCACACCACCCCGACATCAATTGACTCGCAACATCTAGTCTCTCTTGGTATCCTTATAGCTTTATTGAATAACGTCCCTTTCCATCAAACAGTACTGCGTCCAAATGGCCGGTCGATTCGTACGAGCGTCGAAATATCGTATACCAGCCTCGTCAACCTGCGGGCATAATACCAAGCTGACCACTTCCCAGGACATGTCTTTGGCAAATCCAGCAGAAAGGAATCATGCTACGACAATCTGCACATCAGTCGCAATGCTTGGGACACAAACTTGGTCAAGGTATGATACGCAAGGGGCGAGTTCCGGCGCATGGAGGCTGATCCAACAATATAGGCCAATCCTGAATATCTTGCCGTAAATTGGGAGGCCAGCGGTGGAGGAGCTTTTGCTGTTATACCTGTCAATGAGAAGGGTCGTCTGCCAGAGCAGATACCCCTCTTTAGAGGACATACCGGGCCTGTGCTAGATACGGATTGGTAAGTTTGCGATAGGATGTCGCAGGTAGCATCTTGCTGAGACCCCATCAGGAACCCATTCAACGATAGAATCATTGCTTCTGGATCCGATGACGGAAAGGTCTTTATCTGGGAGGTGCCTCAAGGTTTCACTCTTTACAGCGATGCGGACGAGCCGACGGATATTGCGCCAATTAGCAAATTGACGGGCCACTCAAGGTAAGAGCCTCAATTCCACAGCTTTGGGCGATTCTAAATAAACTAGAAAAGTAGGACAGGTGCTCTTCAACCCAGCTGCCGAAAACATCCTCGCCTCTGCCTCTGGCGACTACACAATAAAAATCTGGGATATAGGCACCGGAAAATCGCAGCTCACACTGAAACATGGAGATATTGTACAGAGCTTATCGTGGAGCGCCAACGGAACCTGTCTTGCGACGACATCCAGAGATAAAAGGCTACGTGTATGGGATGTGCGCCAGGAAAGAGCTGTCGTCGAGGTCGCTGGGCACAGTGGAGCAAAGAACAGTAGAGTTGTATGGATGGGCGAGCACGATCGTCTTGCCACAACTGGTTTCTCGAAGATGAGCGATCGCCAATTGGCTTTGTGGGATGTTGGAAACCCGAGTGAGCCTATTGGTGGTTTCACCGTCTTGGATTCAATTTCCGGAGTCTGCATGCCATTCTGGGGTATGTACTCTACTATTCGCAACTGGCATGTCATACTAAACTGCACTAGATGATGGAACGCAATGCTTGTATCTCGCAGGAAAAGGGTGGGTTTTCACTTTATCGCACTGGGATGAACGCTAACAAAACAGTGATGGAAATATTCGCTACTTCGAGTACGAGAATGATAAGTTCGAGTTCCTATCTGAGTACAAGTCAGGCGACCCTCAAAGAGGCTTAGCGTTCGTCCCGAGACGTGGCATCAATGTAAATGAGACCGATTACGCTGTCAAATCTTCACTAATCAATGTGCAGGTCCATGAGAACGAGGTTATGAGAGCATACAAGACTGTTAATGATGCCTACATCGAGCCAGTTTCATTCACCGTTCCCAGAAGAGCTGAAGTCTTCCAATCCGACATCTATCCACCAGCTAACGGTGTCAAACCAGCAGTGTCAGCTGCAGAATGGCTGACTGGTAAGGACGGTATCCCTGGCAAGATCGATCTCGAGAGTATCTACTATGGAAATGAACCGGTCGAGGTGGCTGCGGACTTTAAAGCACCAACGCAAGCACCAGCTCCCACACCGGCAAAGGCAGCAGCTCCGGTGAAGAGAGAACCCGAACCTATTCCGGTCCAGAGAGCACCACAACCTACCATATCTGAGCAAAAGGGATCCATTGCAGCTATGGCTAGCAGGTTCCAGGATGATGAAGAAGGCGAATCATCGGATGATGCTTCCTCATTCGAAGAGGTCGCGAAGCCGGTGCAACGTAGTATTCCGACTGCTGTCAAGGTTGAGAACAAGCCACTATCTCCAGTCAAGAACTCACCAACGAAAATATCACCGCCTAAGACCTCACCTTCCTCTCAACTTGCGCCTGTTTTAAATTCAAGTGTAACATCAATGGCTGCTCCTACACCATCTTCATCCTCAGCAAATAGCGGCTCTGTCGAGAGCTCCTTGAAACAGATCAAGGACTTGATAGAGGCACAAACTAGGGTTATGACAGCACAAAGCGAGAAGATCAGCAAGTTAGCACAAGAGATTGATTTGCTCAAGGCAAAAGTTGGCAGTGGATCAGATGGACAAAGTGAGCGCATCAGACAGTTGGAGTTGGAGCTTGAGTCGGCCAGGTCCTAGATTGGATGAAGTTTGTACTTGTTGAAGTTTATATTTGAGCCGGCGGGAAAAGGGTGGTTCTACTGTTACTGTTCATTATGAAGTGGACAACAAATAACGATGCCTTGAAGCATATATACTTCCCATAGGACTGCCGAGAGAAAAGAGTCCTGTGAATATAGGTAGGTACCTTTGTTACATCACAACTATTGGTATCGAGCCACATTGAGCGGGAGATCGCCACGCCACCACCTGTTGAAATGCCAAGAGCAAGTAGCTAAAAATATACGAGGATGTTCATGTCAACGTCAAACAAAACTTCTCTGAATAATCAGGGGTGTCAGCACAGCCCAGCCTTGAAATGAGTTTCACATTTAAACACATTTCTCCCTCCTGAACTGGGCAGGCTTTCTTATAAGACTGATACGAGAAATCACTCTCCACTTATTCTCAGACATTTCGTGCATCGTACGAATGGGCTGACGACGACCATTGGCAAACATGCGCAGCAAGTGCTGGCCCAGGAACCAGTACGTATTATTTGGTAGCATATGAAACGTTGGTGAATGCCTTTTGCGTTGACATATCTCCTTCCTTTCCTTTGTAACCTATTCACAGATTGTTGCCGTAGGAGTTTCCTTGGCCTCTCATTGCTTCTTCAATCTAGCCATCTGAGTCTTCAAGCCAAGCATTGAGCGTTGTTGTGTATCCGCGATCACACTTATCATGAAGGCTTTCTCATATCTGGCCTCATCAGCACTTCTCTGTTGGAGCTTCTCCTACGCCTCACCACAGGTATATCAAGATGCCGTCTCGGCGACAACACTCGTCGCCTCACAAATCACAACGACAGCTTCTGCGTCAACATCTACAAGCACGATAGCATGCAACAATTCTCCTCTTCTCTGCGATCGGAACTACAACAACATCACCCACATGGGTGCACATGACTCGTTTGCTCTGCGCGATAGCAGCACCGACTACACCGTCGCCGGAAACCAATTCTACAACGCAACCCTCGCTCTGTCCGCTGGTCTCCGGCTCCTCCAAGTGCAAGCACATCTGTCAGATGATGTCATTGAGCTATGCCACACCACCTGCGCGCTACTGGACGGCGGCACTCTAGAAAGCTACCTCTCGAGCGTAAAAACATGGATGGACGCCAACCCTAACGAAGTCGTCACCCTCCTCATCGTCAACTCTGACGACCAAACCGCCGCAACCTTCGGTGCCGTCTTCGCCTCCTCCGGTATCTCAACCTACGGCTACACACCCACGTCTACCACCGGCCCCGTAGCCACCTGGCCAACGCTCCAGACACTCATCACTGCAAACACGAGGCTGGTCACTTTCATAGCGAGCATCACGTATGATGAAACCTACCCGTACCTGCTCTCGGAATTCGACTACGTCTTCGAAACGGCCTACGGTCAAGTCGACTTCACAGACTTCACATGTGACCTCGACCGGCCCACGACGCTCTCGTCCGCTGCCGTCGCTGTGTCGTCCGGCTACATGGGCCTGCTGAATCATTTCAAAGAGGAAGTCCAAGCCTTCGCAGATATCCCGGATGTGGACAATATCACAACGACTAACTCACCTTCCACGAGCTTGTTGGGGGCAGTGGGCACGCACGGGAGTAACTGCAAGACGGAATGGGGCGTAATGCCGACGTTCATCCTGGTCGATTTCTGGAACGTGGGACCGAGTGTTGAGACGGCGGATATTCTGAATGTCGTTACAGGCACGGGAAGGACGAATGTTAGTGAGAGTGTGGTGACACAGAGTTCGGAGAGCTTTGGTGTTAGCTTGCAGGAGATTGGGCCTGGGCGGATTGCTGGGTGGGCTTTGGCCGCGGTGATGTTGGGAAATTTCATTTGAATGTCAGATGTTGATGTGTGATTTGCTCCTTGTGTTTCCTGGATCAAACATAGCGATGGCGTTTGGAGGGGAAAACCGCATGATTGGGAGCATAGCGAATGGAATGGAAAGGTAGACATCAAACGACTGCAAAATAGCTCTGAAAGCTGATAAAACATCAATACATATGTTCCGGGTTTTTTTTTCATAATATTGTTTTCCGAGCTGAGATTTACCTACCTACTGCATATCAAATAATGCCACTTGTCTTCTTTAACGAAGTCTCAACGTACTATCCCAACCCCATCATCTCACAGCACGATATTCCATGCCAACTCCAGCTTGTAGCTCATGCCAAGCCTGCACGATCCCCACATCGAAGTCGACGGATAAACCTTCTAAAATACCCCGAACGCGCATTTAAACTCTTTCCGAACTTCTGAACGTCGGAAACTTGGGGATAGATTTGCTCGGCTTGCCAACCCTTTCCAAGACCATCCGAACATCTTCGACGGACGGCCACGCTAGATAACTCAGAACTCATCCTGATCCGTGCCGTTGAAAGTGCATATGATAATCTGATTCTATAGAATTTGCTGGGGAGAACACATGATAGATAGGATTTGTAAGGGAAGCTTCGATGCGTCTTGGTGAACTCGTGAGGTTGGGGACCACTTGGCATACCATTTCCAAGTATATTGCTGTAGATAGAACAAGTATCTAGACACTCAGAAATTCGCTTGATGTCGAGCATTTGCGAAGGAGTATCTATCAATAACTTGAAATGTTTCTGTGTACTAAAGGTTGAATAGATGCTCGAGATGGGTTTGTTGACCACTTTCACACCATCTCCAAGCACATGTTTGGTTGTATGATAGAACAGGTAAATAACTCAAAATATCGGCCAACGTCCAGCATGTGAGAACGAGTGCGAATGTATCGATAACCTGAGACTTTTCTCTATACCGTGGATCGGATAGGAACATGCTCGAGATGGGTTGATCCGGCGCCAAAACACCATCCGAGTCTAAGTTCTAAAATTTAAGAGATATTGTACGGGAGATCAGCTTCGGAGGAAACTTGAAGGCGACTTACATACCTTCTTTCCTTCCGCCGAAAACTTATGATGTATTCCACATCTTTCGCACAGATTTCCTGCTCCGCTTCCTCTGCTCCCATACACACAACACTTAACTTACAACCACAACCACGTTCAGTATGCAGCAGACAAGTATTCATAACTCACTGGGAAATCCAATCGCAAGGGTTGCCTCCTCTCAGCAGCCAGGCGAGACAAGCGAGAGCGCCGCAGGCTCGTATTTTGCCCACGATACTATGCGCTGGGGGAAGGCTCTTTCTGGAGATGCAGAAACATGTCCGACAGAAGCCAACGAGAGGAGTAACGCCGGCTCGATCTCAACAGCAGAGGAGATCCTCGCCATCAACCGTTCCCTCACCAAGTTACCATCGCAAAGCACTTCTCCTCCGCGATCTCTCTCCCGCAACGACTCCGGAGGAATGCTAGTCCCCTCATTCAATCATATCTGGACCGAGAATGAACACGCGCCACCAGGGGCACCAGCAACGCCAATATCTCATAGAGAATTTCCTAGCATGTCGATCAAAAGAGAGTCTCAAAGCACCCTTGCAGCACTGCCTACTTATTCTTATTTGGGCTTTCGTGGACTTGATATGCAAAAAGCCAGAGATCTCCAAGAATCGATGGCTCAGGTTCCTGTACACTTTATCTTTGAGGATGTACAAGCGGTGCTCATCCTCCGCTCCATGCGCACAAACCCTCGTGATAGTATTTACCTTCCAGAGGCTCCACGGTACTCTAAAAGCGACTTGGACGATACCGAGGACGATGTGGTGGAAGAATTCGATCCGGTCGATAGGAAGAGAAAGAGAAAGAGAAATGCGATAGAAGACGTCGAGAACAGAAGGAAGAAGAGGACAAGTAGGGTTGGTCGTGAGATAATAGACACGACTAAGCTGGCAGAGTCCAGGAAACGGGCTTAAATTGTATACATTGTATATTTGTGTATGGAGGACCATTGACGTCGGGCAAAAGCCTGAGGCGCAAAACGCTGGCGGTAGCATGTATGCTTCCTATACATAATGTGTTAGCTGGCAATACGATTGCTAAAAACTCTGTGGACAGGAAATGATGCCTACCAATGTACACAACAACCAAGTAGGGTTGTATATGGGTTTTGTGGTCGTTGATTCGGCGTTACATAATAGGATGCTGGAGTGGAAATACCATCACCGTATTTCAATTTTTTATTATACAAAATTCGTGACTTTTTGTAGCGAAATAGCACTTGTTCTAGCTTCACATTTGCCACAGGTGTTACGGCAATACCTTAGCGTTGTTGGGATCTCTGTTACACGTCGAGTATGTTTCCAGAAATAAATTTGATTAAGGTCTGGAAAATATGTAAATCGATAGAAAAACTCCCGCTCTATCTATAAACACCCCATATGCCCCTTCCCGCCACGACATCATCACTCCTCAGCACTTGATAAAGCTCATCCTACACATCTAATCTCATGATGGATTACTCAAAGCTTGCAACGCCGCCAGCGTGTGTAGCTGACTTCTGTCTCATTCCTGTGAGTTGTTGCCCCTGTGAGACCGTCAGATCCATACACGCCTGAGAACTCTGCCTACTCGAACTGAGATGCTGAGCTAACAAGTTCATCAGATCGGAACGCCTACGGCTTCTGTCTCGAATGAAGTTGCTGCTGTTCAGCGGCTCATGAAAGCTAGTGGTTTGAGCCACTCGATGCATTCTGGTAGGATATTCTCATATATTTTCATATGCTTTGCATCCTTGGCTGCCGACTTCCTGTTTCCTGCAGTCTCTCGCTATTAGTTGGAACTGTAGCAACTAGCTCAGTACCCAGCACCTCTTCAGTAGTGCAAGTTTTAACATATGTATAGCTGGAACAACTCTCGGTAATTAGCTCATTGTGCACCTTTGCTCTCAACCCCGACTTCATCTCGTAACACCTACTGATCATTTACCAGAAGGATCATGGGACGATGTAATGCGTGTGATAGGTCAAGCCCATACTCTCGTTCATGAGAATGGTGTTGTCAGAGTCCAGACCGATATCCGTACCGGCACAAGGACGGACAAGAAACAGCATTTCGCGGAGAAGGTTGCTAAGGTCGAGAGCATTCTTGCTGCCGACAGCAAAGATGGGGAAAACGCATCATAAATAAAGCTTTTGGTCAGCAAGTAGTTCTTTAAATAGTCCAGGTCGCCACTTTCAAGCTGAAACATGCGTGAGTATCATCGTGATACTTCCTCGGTGCTGCTTGGGAAAAGTTGAATTAGCATAATGCTGAGTGCAATCTTCACTTTATTCATATGACCCACTGACAGCAAAAGTTGATCTCCCAACATCATGCTGATACATGATAGATCATGAGGGAAATGAAACATCTGGGCCCTCTCCGAGTCAGATTTTGCTGCCACCACTACAATATAGCGTCCTGAGATTTCACAGATCTGAATGGTTTCAGTGGCGTATAAGCAGTGCTGGATTTTAGAACTATTTATTGCGAATTTCTCTACACAACAATCAATCCAGTTCTTTCTGTTGATTTATCCACCAGTCTCCAAGCCCAGGACCATTCAGATTGACCTGCACAACCACACTCTAATCGATAGATATAGCACTTCCTGAATATACCCAAGCAGACCTGGAAGGTGAGTCAGTGATGCACATTGTATTTATTCCCTGAATCTCCACGAAAAGGTGGATAAGCAGTTAACAGGAGCCAACTGTACTTGAAAGTGTAACTTGCTAATCAATCTGGTTTTCGAGAGGTGGTACTCCATTGGAACCTATTCAAGGAGGATGAGAGGGCGTAGAGTTGTCAGGTAAATACAGAGCAAGATCGTCTATGAGTCGTCAAAACGTCTACGAAGAGGTAAGAGTTGCAAAGCAAGCTCTCGAGATATTTACAGAATTGTTCCGAAAGAGGCTTAGCTCCCGCATAACACGCTAAGACGACCTATCACATGACACTTTCCCCCATCACAAAAGTCTGATGTACGATCATCTAGATACCTCAAGATGGGAGAAACTACTAAGATCAAGTAGTCCGTATATCTATATGGCGATCTTGTCGAATGTGTCGAGGAGAAAATATCTAATAGTGGATTTGTAAGTATAATTTTGCTTGGCTCCTGGTGTTAATAATGTTAATCGAGCAATCTGCAATATGGAACCATCAGACATGCGGAGGACCGGCCAGGGGGGTACTATTATACCGATTGGGCGACGGAGCTTGAAGACTCCAAGCCGTGGCCGGTCTACGGTCGCTCGGATCGCAACGAAGACATCTATAACTATGGTATCAAGCGCCCAGAGATGGAGTGTCTGGGCCATAGGAAGGGGCTGTAGAGATGACACTGGGTAATTCATCATGAGGTAATCTAGAGGAGTGATGAGAGGACAGCTAGCTTTGCCACTGCAAATTGATGTGCCGGATTGTCACCTGGGTTTCTATGTGGAATGTGTCAGGGCTTGTAGTCAATTACACTTGATTGAAAATACAGAGGCTATCTCAGTACAAGAAGATTCGATTACCGTCTAATGCCTATGTCCTTGCAGACCTATATACACAATGTGCAGGTTCTAGAAGTTTCTGTCACGTGGCGTTTCCTGCAGCTCTATAATCACATACGTCGCTGGAGCACTCCAAGACTACTCCACGGGTGTAACCCTTGACAGTCTCAGAGTCATTGTGAGGTTTAAATGCATCACCTTAAATGACCAAACCAAACTTCACTCTATAAAGATGATGATGCCAGCAGCTACAATATTTAAGCAGCTAGACCAGTGCAAGATTGGCTATTTCCAAGTTGATGTCAACATCAGAACATCAAACTGCTCACAACTCTTGTGCCGCAAAACTCCAGCTCCAGTATGTTTTCTTCGTGGCTCTCTGCGCAAATATACCAATAGTAGTCTCAAAGATTTTGACTTCATCCAGGACAATTACCAACAGGCATCATGGGGAATTGCTGTAGCTGTTGTGACGAGACATGTCATACATCACTTTCCAACGCGTCATTCAGTGAGTGTATCAGACGTACAGTCATAAGCTCGATCTTACGAGATGCAGTTCTTGGGACGCTCTGAGAGCCAGCAACAAGCTCAACGTGTTTCTACAGCGTCGCGCCATGTTAGTCTCAACCGTCAGCATCAAGGATTCGAACGAGTATAGATTCTCACGTTGCTAACTGTGAGATACAGAGACGTACATGGTGACCAAGAGCCATTATTTAGGAGTGAAACGGACCAATAATAATCAAGTAGAGTAAAAAAATTCAACGGAATAGTACAACTGGACCCTCAATGCACGATTCAGAAGGGTGCTCGCTGCTTACTGAGGCTCGGAGGGGTAAACCAGCTCTTCTACGGACGGACTCGATTAATGACCTCATTTGAAGTGAGTTTTGCTTTAGGCTTTCAAGCGACCGTTATTCCTTTACTGCATTAGTCTATAGTTTTCGAGAAGTTTGCATTTTGACGGACTACTACAACGATGGCTGGAGGACCTACTAGTTCCCAGCTAGGTTCTAAACACTATGGGTTCGTGCACAGATAGGACGAGATACCAATTTATAATGTGTTAGATGGATATTTGGTGGAAGTAATTGGGCTGTTGCTCTGTGTAAGGTGTAGAAGCAGCGCGAGCTACCTAACACTAGACAATGCATCATCTGACTCAAGTCCAGTTATTGCCCAGATTGATCTCCATGGTCTGTTTCAATCTTTAACCTTCGTACACAACAATTATCTTATACTTTGTAAGTTAACAAGTGCTTAGACTGAACAGTTCTCAACATGTTTTTCAGTACCCCTGAATTAGCCGAGCCTTGGCCATAGTCGATTCGTTACCTTAGGTGCCACTCCTAGACCACACGAAGCTAACAGACTTACAAACTGGAGAAAAGACTAAGTAATACATCTGTGGATGTGTTCTGCCGCGAGTTGCTTTCATTCACTCTCCCACCTGGCAGAGTCATAGTATGTATGGCAATACGCCTCCGCCATTTCTTTTACAGAACAGTCTCGAACAGATTATTCCAAGGCCCTCCCAGTTTCTGCTGACCATATTCAGGAGAATTAGCCCATTTTGTAAAGAGTACTTGTTTTATACAAGCACCAGCGAACATGATGTAGTGGTAGAATGATGTCAAATCGAGCCGTATTCGTATATCGACATCACTTCAAGCGTCCATGCTTCCAGTACCCTGTAGATAGCTCCGTAGTAATCGCTCAGGTAACGAAAGACTCGAAATTTGTTTTCCTTATGGTGTCCACTGACGTTGATCATTCTGGTTCGAAGTCTGCAACAAGGTGCCAAACACATCTATACGCTGACAGTAAATTTTGAAAGGTAACACAACGAGTATTGCACAGTGGTAAATTCTATACTAATAAAAATGAACCATTTGTCTGTTTTCTTTCAGTAATACTTCGGAAGCCCTCTGGTTTTCGATACCTATACCGGTTGAGCGTTGCTCTACATCCCATCCATGTTGCGTGGGCAAATCCAGACGTGTGACGGGCTAAATCACTCGAATAACTCAGAGTGCAGTCGTAGAATACCTGTTATTGAACTCGATACCGAGCTCGAGAGGATCGGGGCCTTCATCTATATATAGTGTAATCTGGGCTAGCATCTGGCTTACCTACGATCCCCTTTCCGAATAGCCGAGGCAACCTCCTCGAGCCTTTGTACAAGATCTCATTCCTAACCCTCCTGACTCGCCTGCGAGCCCCTTTCCCAATAGCCGAGGCACAGCCTCGAGCTCCCAAGGGCCTGCCCCTTTACAGACGTATGTCCATCCACGTACTCCGAAACATAGCCAACCTGCTGATTAATGAATATTCTGGCTTGTCTCGGTCGAGGTGTCAAGACTATGAAGTCACAGTGAAGTTTCTATGCTTCACTTTCTAGATACAGACTTCACATGGTAGATTGAGATGCGATACTAAACCGAATTTTATACCCAAGTTCGATACCTTTTTCAGATTTTGCCGGGAATCAGAATAGCGAGCTGCTCGCAACTTTTGCGGCGAATCACAACTTCATTTCAGAGGTTCTCCGCAACACTTACTGGTATCAAGCTCAAATACAATCTGAAATTAGACAAACTATCAGCCACTATGGGCAATTGCTACTCTCGTCACGATGACGGTAGTGCAATTCATCCTGCATTGAGAGTACAGCCACAGGATCAATCCCACGAGCTGCAACCAGTAGGTCAGCGAGATACCAACCCAAGCGTTCAAACGTCGCGTAAATCTAATAAATCGTTTTAGGTGAGTCAAACATTTCACCTACCAAGGTTCTAGGAATGCATCCTATCTGAGACCACTAACTTTTAGGCTAACTGGGTTTACTCGTCCACCAAGTACCGTTCTCGACTAACTAGGCGCATTGATAACACTTGAATAGGGTCAAAGAAGCCATCGAGAGAATTCATCAGTACTCGGGGGATACCAGCTCATAGGGAATCCTGTACAGGTAGTCACTCCTTTCTACCGGGTCAATGGGAAGTTTGAGCTGATGTATATCACAGCCAAAGGGTAAATTCACAGTCGGTACCAAGGCTTCACTTACTCTCGGGGGTTTCACATACTCTGGTGAAATTGACAAACCCCGAGGTGATCATCCAAACGATGGTCACATCTACTATTCGCTTTGCCTCTAGAACGGGGAAATATTCGCCTTGGATGACGAGACCGATTTCCGAGAGCCAGAATTTCAATACTTGATTGACGAAGCACCAGCACGAGCCCATAATAAGAGCTGATGTAGTACGACCGTGGCGCTTGTGGTAAAAACTTCACTTGTACGTCACTGCATGCAATCAGCCTGGTCGGGCCAATGATAGAGACATATGGAGCGACGAATTGCCCTTGTACCTTGAGAAATCTCTCCACAGGCCATTCACGTATCAATGCATCTTCCAGTTACACGGCGAGTACTATAGTATACATGGCAGATTGAAATGATCTTAAGTAGAACGCTTCCCAAGCCTTGCAGAGCTTTCATGACGCTTTATGCACTCATCTCGTACAAATTAGATCATAGCTAGCTACGTGTGAGAGGCCAAACCTCGAATAGCTCAAAAGGTTACGAGTTCTGAAATTCAATTAAGAAGTGCATGAGGAATCTGCATAAGGCAGATTCACTCCTTATTTATCTACATGTATGATATCCACCGAATCTTCTAGAGAAGCAGTCTTCTAACAAATACAAGGAAAAGTATAGAATTGTATGGAATATGAGGTTTTGGGACAATGCCAGTCTGGCCCGCTTGGTCTGGAGTCAGTGCAGAGCGAGCGCCTTGGCCCGAGCACCCATATGCGTCCCAACCCTTACACTACGCGATGGCAGCCACTTTTAATTCGGATACCATACACACTCCGGAAAGACCTGGAGCAGGAGGTCAACTGTCCTTAAAGCTGACTACAGCTCAGCTTTCGAAGCATGAGTTGGAAGTTGTCCCAGGTAAATTGTATTTTCCTCAGATCGCGACACTTTGTGACATCTATTAGAGGAAGAAATCATGTGGTCCAGGTGGACACAGCTACAAAACACTATTTTAAAGATAGAAGAGGCGAGTCCCTTGCGATGAAGAGAAGGGAAGCTACAGGCCCCCAGACTGGGAAGTGATAGAATGTAAAAATCACGCCCATATGGGTAGCCCAGCATAGCTGACTATCCGAAGTCAGCAAAGCGCCGCCCGGGTATCCGCGACTAGCTGCGCTTCTTGACTACGATGATAATTTCGCTCTATTTCGTCGATTTGGATTTCTCCAGGCGCGTCTGTTGCTCAATAAACAAGATGAACTCCGGGAGCTAGAGCATAGGCTTGATGAATTGGATACACAGCAGGCAGCGAATGATCCAAGTGTACTCCGGTCAAGAGATACCGACAATCACAAGAGCGTTAAAAGGCAAAATCTTCTCCAGAAAATCGAAGTCAAATTCAATTAGTACAGTAAGTCATCGTCTGTTCTAATAGCGCAGTCCGCCAACAGATTATCAGCCCATCTATTGACCAATGCCCGATCCATGGCGGAATTTGCTCGTCCCCAGCCCGGCAATTGCCAGAACATGAAGGATTATTTCGATGATCAGGATCCTATTGTGGACCCAGAAAGGTACATGTATCACAAGGATGATTCAATACTCTTCAAACAGGACGCTCCAAATCGTGAATGAAACTCTATGTCGAGAATCTTATCCTACGATTCTCAGATCGAAGTTGTCCCAGTGAAAAATACACCCGGGTAAGTCATTGTTTTATGCTTGCTTGTCACCGGCTTATTTGTTCGAAGCATGTCTTTAGTAATCCGGTAAGAGAGCTACTAGGCTGATCGTGCTCGTTCACTAAGTTTATAGCATCTGGAACGCAGGGCGGATGCCAAATCTCGACTTGTCCTCTTGGATAAGGGAAATGTTGCCTTTTCGAATCACATGGTCAGAACTGCTGTCATGACTGTCACCATTATCGCTGTCTTTGTTGTCTCCATCTATGTCCTGTGGGCACTTAGTTCTAGAGCCAATTCTGACAAGGCGATTGGGATGGTCATCGCTGTCACACTTCTGTTCATCTTGGTCTTCTCTGTAATAATGTCAGCATTTACGAGAGCAACGCGACACGAGATACTTGCTGCTACTGCTGCGTAAGTTGCGACTTTCAGATCTTATGGCCCAATACTGACTCATGGGAATACCAGATATTGTGCCGTTCTTGTTGTCTTCATTGGGTATATCAGACAGCTAGATGCGCAGAAAACCAATAATACTAGATGATCTCTACTTACTGAAAGGTCTCATTGGGTGATTATAAATGTGTAAAATAGCTGAGCTTGGCAGTTGTTTTTCGTAGAATTCATGTTCTTTTGGTAAACACTGCTGTAGCTATTTACGCTGTGAAAACGTGCCGACCCCTAATCCAGCCGAGCCTTGGTAAAATGGCCTGTTTAACAACGAACAGTGTGACTAGCAAGCACTGCATTTCTGTGTGTAAATAAATGCTCACATATCCCCATTACTGGAGGAATCAGCCGCTATAAGCTCCAGGTTAAAGGGAAAATTATCCCTTTCAGCTACTATTTTTGCAAGAACTGAGGGAACGGTAACCATAATAATTCCCTCGACTTTAGGCCCGCCCTAATTTTGAGAATATTGTTACGAAGAAACCTTGATATGCTTATCATCGTAACTTATGCTGTGTTAGTGAGCAGGGGTTCCGGTCGCTCTTGGGTGGTCTATAATGCGAGCTATAAATTGACCGAAATAGAAGAGGAGGTACTCATTCGATATATACTTGATCTAGATTCCCGAGGATTTGCGCCTCGACTTGCTGGTGTTGAAGATATGGCCAATCTACTTTTAAACTCGCGAGGACATAACCCCGTAGGAACGCGCTGGGCGCATCGATTCGTACAACAGCAACCACAACTAAAGACGCGTTTTAATCGCGTTTATGACTTTCAAAGGGCTTTATGCGAAGATCCCGAGCTTATTGGGGTCTTGTTTCGACTTGTTGAGATTATGCGGGCGAAATATGGTGTACTCGACTGCGACTTCTATAACTTCGACGAGACAGGCTTTATGATGGGCGTTATTCGCGCTGCTATGGTCGTTACACGCGCCGATCGACGTGGCAGAGGCAAGGCCGTCCAGCTAGGGAAACTGGAATAGGCTACAGCGATTGCTTGTACAAGTAGTGAGGGGTACGGAGCGATTGGTTCACCAGAATATTCTTTTAACAAAGGAGATCCGTACACTTCGAGCATCAAATGAGGCGCTTAGCAAGCGTCACAGGGCTAAAAAGACACATATCCGGGCAGGAGGTGCACTTACTATAGAGGATGCCTATAACATTCTATCTCAGTAGGAGGTAGATGAGCAGGTTCGACGCGACTTGCGTACAGAGAGGGATAATCGGGTCGACGGTCAACCGTCTAAAAGGCGCTGTGGCACTTGCGGAAATGCTGGCCATAACGCTCGAACTTGTATGATAGAAGTAGATGTATCTAGCTCTTCCGAATTTCATTTATAAAAATTTATCATTTTAATTATAGTTGGTATTCGTATTTGAAGTTCTATGCCAAGAAAAAGTGATCAGGGTCCTGTCGTGATCAGGGTCCTGTACAACCACGTTAGTAACATTTCACATATACTGCGTCCGTCTTCTCCTTCAATAGCTCTTCTATTTCCAGCCTGTACCGTGTGAAATCGGCAGCCGACGCAAAGCTGGGTATCTCGGTTTTATGTTCAAGACCTTGGAATCACATCTGTCAACCTTGTATTGGACTATCTGGCCCCAGATATCCTTGTGGTGATATCTGGATGGCCCCCACACTCCAAGTCGCCCACTCGTTGCTTGTCGGGATCGAAACCTTCTCGCGGGGTTATGAAGCACTAGAAAGACTTTTCATTCTTGTAGAGGGGGAGATTCTGAATGTGTTCCATGGTAGCTTGCACATCTGGCGTGAGGGCCAACTATAGCAGCGATTTCTGGCTTTGGTCAAGTAAGCTCAGTCCGTATGCCCTTGGTCCTTCTTACATCTGCGCTTCAGATATGTATGCCTTGGCAAGGTACAGGGTAGCATGTCTACTTATGGAGATAGATGTCTTTGCCTTTGTAACTTGGGCTATCCTACATCAGTCAGTTCACCTCTTGCAGATAAATAATATACTCACGTTAAGTAAATGAGGCTGAAGTGAATGAGACTAGGCTCCAAAAAACTATCGGAATAACATTGAATTACGCAGATTGCAGAACTATTCATTGGCAGGGTGCAGAAGAATCAACTGACAGATCACTCCTTGAGGCGCTATCTTGGAGGGAACGTACTTATGCGTCCGACTATACAACCTTGAACAAGATTTCGACAACTACCTACCGTACTTGACATCGCTTTGGCAGTTGCGCATTCAGTCACAGGATAATAGCGTGGTCAGGTTGCGGCCATTACTACAGCAGGAAAGGATTCAATGGAAAAGAATGTTTGGAATTTTCTGCTTGCCGAAAACACTTACAATAATCGCAAAATCTACGATTGGTATCAAGATGTCCATCATGTTGACCTCCACCTATGACGTCGCCTCGCTATGCTCCTCCACAAACACAATCGTCAATCTAAACTCAATTTGTAGCGTTTCAATAGCTCGTTCATTCAGGATCATCAGAGTACTTCTCAGCATGAGTTTTCCGCAGGGCCTCGTTCTCAGCAGCAGTGATTCGCTCCTGCTCCTCAAACTCCTTGAGTGCAGCTTGTCCTTCTTCGGTCGTGGCATCTATGATCTTCTCTTCAAGGGAAAGCATTCCGCCCTGCAAACTGTTAGTCGAGTTTTTAGTGCCATAAATACTTAGACATACCTCACTCAGTTGGCCGACGACCTCTTCCGCTTCTTCTACACTCATCTTCCCCAACACCTTATTGACCTCATCGAGACTACCACTCTCAAGTGCACGTTGAAGACCAGGTGGAAATGCATCGAACAGCTTTCTTGCCTCAATCCCTTCCGGCTCAGTCGAGTCAGCAGGCGGAACTTTGATATTGATCGCAGTTCCTGGGTCTACAGCATGGAGTTGGATCTGCTCAACACCGCCTGATCCATCAGCTTCCTCGTGCGCTCTTTGCGTCATAATCTCCTTCGACCGAGCTTTGATCTTCTGATATGTAGACTGTACGTCATCGAAGAACACTTTCTGAGCTTGATGGCCTTGTGTCGTGATACGCTTGAAAAAAAGTCCAACACCGTCTTTTCCGAGAGCTCTGCAGTATTGGAGCAGTAGACCTTGATGAACGCATTGCCGAGCAAATTCTTGCTTGTCATCCATAGCTGCGTTGAATGCCATCACTAGTAGGCCGTCCGTTTCGCGCTCAGCTAGGACTGTTGGATTCTTGGAGATGAAGTCTAAGCATGATCTGTAGTCGCCCATCTTGAATTTCGAAAATTGCTTTCCGAGTTCTGTGCATTCCACCTCATCGTCATTGTCAGTGTCCTCTTCTTCGGCCATGGGCTCATCGATGTCGGCATCTGCACCAGAAGACTGAGCGTCCTTAGCAGCGAGAACATTAGGGTTCAGAACTTCGACAGCTTGGACCTTCTGCTTCTTTTTTGATGGCTTCGCTGGTTCTGGCGGCGGAGCAGGATCGGATTTCGTGACGTGCGAGCTATCAAATCCAGTGTGATATGCCTCACTCGTGATCTTCTTGCCTTCCTCAGCTTCCAATTCCTCGAGCTGCTCTTCCAATTGTCTCTGCAGATCGATGATCTTAACCTCGTGAACCTTTACTTCCGCGATGTACGCGTCGTACTTCTTCTCCGACTTCTGTTCGTTCACCTTTGCCTTGACCTGATCTATCAACGCAGCGATCATCTTTGAATAGGAAGGCAGTTCTTTTTCCGACGTATGCACACCCTTTGGTCGCGGCGGCGGTGTGTCCTTGCTCGAATTACCCACAGACTCCATCATAGATTGGAAGACAAGCTCATCTGGGTCCCGTGTGTCTGCTTCGTCTGTATGTGACTTCAGGGCTGTGAGAAGGCCATTGATGCGGTTGAGCAGGCCGTCATTGATGATTCGCTCGTATTTGTAGGTGTCGATCTTGTTCTTCCGCTCGAATCTCTGCTGGTGGATCTGGTTCTGCTTTGCTCGGATAAAGGACTTCTTGTCTACGTTTGGGTGAACTTCTATATCTGAGTCGTCGCTCAGTTCGAGTGCGTCCTGCGATTGTCAGCCTCAATGTGGTGAAAGACAATCCTAGTAAAGATATAGCTATATAACTTACCCACTTGCTGTAGTCTACTGGCATCTTGGATGATTTCTGTACAATGTTGCTAGTTTCCGTTCTGTAAGAGCGTACTTGTATTTATACAGAAGTTCGGTGGAGGGGTTTCTTGATGAAGCTCCCCCACATTGTTATGAATATGAAAATAATGCCAAGACTATTAATAAGTCAAGCATAAATACTCCCTAGCGGAGGGTGGGCGTAGAACCAGTAGGTGGAGGAATTCGTGCGACGGGGATTCTTGGCTGAGAATACCAAAAATCATCGAAATGCTCATTATTTCACTATAATCTACCATAACTCCGACTTAACGCGTCCTCCACCTGATTTACTAGCTTTTGGCATCGTTCAGGCATCTCGGATACACGCGCGAATCTCTGACATCCTTATCTTGTCCCAATCTTCCTCTTAACATTCTCTTCAACTCGGAGATCCCATGAAACGTTATTTTCCGAACCCTTTGCTTTAAAGTATTCCAACAAGCTTCGGTCGAGTTCAGATCAGGGTTTTGAGCTGTGTGTACAATTGTATCAATCCAATTAGCATCTCGAAGACTACTAGCTAAGTTTATCTTCTTACCTCGATTCCCATGCGACCCGTCGTCATCTTCTTGTAAAATCCAAGGCATAGAATCGATAGCTCGGGCATTCTGTAGCTGGGATATATACTGGAAGTAGATGCTCATTATAGAATATCTGTGTCATATAATTTCCTTTCGACTTAACATCGACTTGGTGGGCCTCAAGACTTCCTTCCCACTCAAGTAGCCTACCTTGATATTCCTCTTCGGACTAGGTTGTAACTCTTCGGCGAGGCTTTGGAGGCCTCGGAGGCTTGTCAGTATGAGGCTCTTCTTCGTGATAAAAGAGAATAGTCACTTTCTGATTCCAATTGACGTACGACGTGATATGAAGCTTTACACTTTGCTTCTCCGGCCTCTCTTGTATATTACAAGTATCTTCCCGAGTTTCCTCTTCTCGGAGAATCCAGCTTTCCCCACAGGAGGAAGAATTGATACATTCCTCGTTGGTAAAGAATATGTTTGCCAAAAATCGTGAAATTTCTTGTCCTTGCTTATTTCACTGTATATAATTCAATTGGCTCGCTTTTTTCGTGGGAGAACCTTTACGATATAGGCTTGCTTATTTTTCCGACCTCCTTTTAGTCTGGGCACGAAGCCTGTATTGTAATTGACGTTTGTTGACTGGAAGGTATTGGTTTTCTATCGGGGCTTCGTAAAATTGGTCTCGAACGGGGTTTTGTGACGGCGATGCGAGCTTTTGAAACGTCTCCTTTGAGATTCTCGACTTTCGGCCTAAGACTTGAGATAGCTTATGTGTTCGGTGTCTAGCAGGAGAGACTAGATTACGTCTCGCTGCGAGCCATCGGTACGCTGTACTTCGGTCGATATTATGTTATTTTGTAAGGCTTTTCTTTTCGGGATTCTGATGGTACGAGTGGAAAAGCGAGCTCATCTAACCGATATCGCCTTCGTGCGATCTGATTGGACGTTCTGGAGTCATATTTCGAGCAGCTTATCGAGTAATTGGAGCCATGTTAAGTGCGTAATTTGATGTAGATGTAGATAACGAAGGGGGGCGTGCAGAGGTTTTCGTCTTCTCGGCTAAGGACCCCCGTCGCACGAATTCCTGCACCCCTGGCGTAGCGATGACGGAAACGCTAGCAATACTTTATAACAGTGATGATCAATCGAGCCGGAAATCCTACCAGAGTTATTTAGTACCTGCAGCTTCACCACCATCTTTATATGCACCGAATATGGGATATAGACGGATATGCCAATACCTTATAACACGGTGATCTCAGCCATTTCAATAGTGCTATCTATACCATGGAATCAGCTATGCGCCAGGCGGTGCGAAGGAGAAATGTCTTTGGGACCTCTGTCAGCGGCATAGCTTGCAGGAAATTCACTGCAATGTCTCAGACTATATACAGACATGTTGCAAGCCCAATGATAGTAGCATCCGGTCCTGTACCGGGCGCGAGGAGACACAATTCAAGCTTTCAACGAGCCCATATGTCACATTCTGCGTCAATTCCTCAGCCATCAATTCTTTCATTCATACGGCCTCGAATCGAATCGTCGCCATGGCGTCCGGCCGCACCACAACTACGAAAATTCATTAGCACGCCGCAATTACGCGACGCTCGGCCATCATCCGATAGACAGGATTTCATAGTGAAGGAGAATGCCCGGAAAGAGGAAGAGGAGGAAGACCGACTAGACGAACAGGAGGGATTCCAGAAGAGCGAAAAGGCTGCCAAAGCATCGCAGGTCAACCTCAGTGCTCGACTACAAAGCTCGGGCGGAAAACAAAAGAACTCTGCTGGGTGGGGAGAGATATGGAGGTTGATCAAAATCGCCAGGCCAGAGGCCAAATGGCTCGGATTAGCCTTTGCATTTCTCCTGATATCGTCCACAATCACAATGTCGATTCCTTTCTCCATTGGAAAGATCCTAGATCTGGCAACGAAAGAAGCTTCTGAAGAGAATAAGCTATTTGGATTGGGCATAAAAGAGTTCTATATAGCGCTGGGATGTGTCTTGACACTGGGAGCTGCAGCAAACTACGGACGAATCATCATACTACGCATTGTTGGGGAGAGAATTGTTGCCAGGCTACGATCTCAGCTATATAGGCGTACATACGTGCAGAATGCCGAATTCTTCGACGCGAATCGTGTAGGAGACTTGATTTCTCGGCTGAGTTCGGATACTATCATCGTTGGAAAGAGTATAACGCAAAACCTGTCAGATGGTCTGCGAGCCATAGTCAGTGGAGGAGCTGGATTTACAGCTATGGCTTGGGTCAGCTTGAAGCTTACGAGCATTCTATGTTTGATGTTCCCACCAGTCGCAATTGGTGCGTTCTTCTACGGAAGGGCAATCCGAAACTTGAGCAGGAAGATTCAGAGAAACTTAGGAACCTTGACCAAGATCGCAGAAGAAAGGCTTGGTAACGTCAGAACGAGTCAAGCATTCGCCGGCGAGATCCAGGAAGTCGGGCGATACAACAGACAACTGAAGAAGATCTTCTCACTGGGTAAGAGGGAAGCTCTGATCAGTGCAACATTCTTCAGTACATCTGGGTTCTTTGGGAACATGACTATCCTGGCTTTGCTATACTCTGGAGGGAGTATGGTTAAGAGCGGTGTCATCAGTGTCGGTGACCTCACCACATTCTTGATGTATACAGCATATGCTGGTTCTAGTTTGTTCGGCGTCTCCAGCTTCTACTCCGAGCTAATGAAAGGAGTCGGAGCTGCTAGTCGTCTGTTTGAACTGCAGGACAGGAAACCTACGATACCGGCAACTGTTGGAACCAAGGTTGTGTCAGCACAAGGGCCCATCAAGTTCTCGAATGTCTCTTTCGCCTACCCAACGCGGCCAGCCGTGAACATATTCGATGGTCTCGACTTTGAGATCCCATCAGGAACGAATGTAGCCATCGTTGGACCTAGTGGTGGAGGGAAGTCCACGATTGGATCTCTACTACTAAGATTCTACAATCCAACGCAAGGAAGTATTTCCATCAATGGAAGTGATATATCAACCATGAATGGCAAATCCCTCCGCCGCCGGATAGGCATGGTCGGACAAGAGCCAGTCCTCATGTCTGGCTCAATTGCCGAGAACATCGCGTACGGGAAACCACATGCCACGAGAGCAGAAATAATTGCTGCAGCTAGGAAGGCAAATTGCCAATTTATCAGCGACTTTCCAGAGGGTCTTGATACCGGAGTTGGGGCCCGCGGTGCCCAGCTCTCAGGAGGTCAGAAACAACGCATCGCAATTGCGAGGGCCCTTCTCAAGAACCCAGATATTCTTATCCTAGACGAGGCTACCTCAGCATTAGATGCCGAGTCCGAGACCCTTGTCAACTCTGCCCTCGCAGCTCTACTTCGTGGCCACAACACCACGATCTCTATCGCCCATAGACTCTCTACCATCAAGCGATCGGACCACATCATTGTTCTCTCAAACGACGGTAAAGTTGCTGAGACAGGTACCTACAACGCGTTGTCCACAAACCCTGACTCTGCGTTCTCCAAGCTTATGGAATGGCAGATGAGCGGTGGTGATGCCGAAGAACAGCCCGGACGAGAAACGGCTGGCCATCTGACGGAGGGAGAGGAGATTCAGGATGATCTGTTAAGGATGGATGAGAATGAGTTTGAAGATGACGAGGCCGATGAGCATGAGACGAAGGCGACTAATGAGTTGGAAACGCCAGCAGGAGACAAATAGATGCTGATAAGTAAAGAGAAGTGTAGGGTTAGGTTAGGATAATCATTGTTGGCGCGTACTAAGTCTCGCTGCTTTTTGGGCGGCGCAACATATATTGGTGTGGTTTGGCTGGAGCTGGACTTTTCGGGCATTTGATAGGAGAATGTCCGATGTAATTTACTCCATTCACCTAGGGGATTTCAAATTCTCAGGTCTTAGTGTTGTTGATATCTGGGCTGTGACCTGAATTTGGAGTGTGGGATATTCTTACCTAGTGGCATTTCTCATTTCTGCCTCGAATTTTACTTCAAACCTTTCGTTCTTCTTTTATGTTTAGGAAGAGAAGAAGAACCCTACAACTTCTTTTTGTGACTGCTTTAAATCTGACAGATTGGAATCAGGCGTCTCTCAATTTGCCTAGACGGAATGTCATGGCTACTTTTTGGCGATACTCAAAGCAAAAACAACAATTCTTATGCGGATTTATGCATTTAAATCTCATTTCAAATACAAATGAAACTCGTCGTACAGCCTTGCGCATCAGACTATGGCGCAGTAGTAGCGTTCGCACCCGTATCGGGTTATTATCTGTCTGTCCCAGGTTGCCCACGAATACCACCAGGACTGCACAGTTATCTTCACACGCACATCAGGTTAGCATCATTCAAGCGCGGTTGAAGAAGATTGGGACAGGTATGCAGCAGTTGCAGCCAAGCTCCATTGTTTCCTGGCTCGAGTGAAGAGACTTAGTACAGCTGAGAAAAGGAATGTGAATAGGACGAGCACGCTGTTGATGGTATCGAGTACGGACTCTGTTCGAGCGTCTGTTCGGCTGGAGAGCTTGTATAGCCAGCATACTGGGACGAGAAGGAAGAGACTTAAGGCAAAGATCTGACTAGGAGTTCGCAAACTTCCTTGGATAGCGATCGATGAACTGCCGTCGTCTTTACTTACCAGGCCTCTTGAGTTATTAATCACTGAGCGCTGGGAAAGCTTTAGTGGACCTTTGAATTAAGCGGTATGAGGGTTGTTAAGTTTAGTATTTCGGTGGCAGTCTGCCAGTCTGTCTCTCTGAACTTTGATGCAGAGCTTCATTGTGTGGAATTTTTTCCCTTAATACTGCTAGAGCAAATCTACCTGCCAGCCATCGAAGCTTCTCCGGCCACAGAAAAATTGTTATGACTTTTTGGTACATACTCATATACACACCAACAACCTTTCTTCTCGAATTGACCTTTTGCTCGATTATGTAACGGTCGAAGCTGCCTGCATTGCAAGGTGCAACCGGAGTAGCAAGCGAAGGATGCGTGACGTGGCTTGCGGAGCACGTGCATGTACTTCGAATATATGGTAGAGTCAAGAATTGATTGCTGATCGATTCTCGTAGCTTTTTGGCTCAGTTGGCAAAGGTGCAAATTACTCTGCACCTATTTCTACGGGTTAACCCAAAACAATACATCCCAAGGCTTTATAAAGCCCTAAGCTTCACTTTCCGAAGCTCCTTTTTCTGCAGAAAAGACGTGGACGCGTCCTTTTAAGGGTATGGAGGACCTTAAATACCCGCGTCTACCAGGCACTCAAAATGCCGACTTCACTCGGCCTCTCGACCCTTCTACACCTTCAATGGGTGATCATTGTGTAAAGTGGACACAGGCAGGGCATAATCACGCCCTAGAAGCTGTCCCATATGGTGGGACGACGCGAAAACAACGACTGCAGTAGCTGCCCTTCGAGAGGGTATTGAGGCTAGCATCGCCGAAGCAACGCGCACAGCAGATATTCTTCAAGACCTCGCAAAGCGCACTGATACTTTTGCTTCTGGCTACAAGAGTCAGAAGGACCAACAGATAGCTGAGGCTATCTCAAAAGCTGTGGCACGCTCACTTATCACGTTCTACCGGAATTCTTTCGCGCCCGCGCGATCCATGACTCCCCCTCCGGCTTACCACGCCTTGAAAAACGCGCCTTATGCTGGCATGGCCAAAGCTAGCATCAATAGACCGCAGAACAGCAAGGGCCGGCCGACAACTGAAAATGCCTCACCAAAGCCCACCCAGAGATCACATGCGGACCATCGTATTCTCGTGGCCATGCATTCTACTGTGCTGTTAAAGGGTAGAGAGGAAGCATTTATTCTTTGGAGACGCCTGGCGGAGATAATTGAAGGTCTCTCCTTAGCTCAGATTCCAGTCATTTCCCCAACGAAGAGCGGTTGGGCCCTACTTCCAGCTGACCTAGCAACACGTGATATTCTTCTTGCAGAGGCGAATCAACTGGCAGTTCTAGATGATCTTAAGGGCTTTAAGATGTCTATCCCCGAAGTCTGGTACGAATACGCCGTGCCCTCAGTCCCGAGCGCCTCCCACGGGATCGATGGGGAGGTACGAGTTGACCAGGACCTGGTTCTAGACGAGGCCTTCAACCAGACAGGCGAGACCCCTGTAAGGTACGATATCTCTAAGCATGGAGCGTGCTTGATTACAGGAACGGCGACATGAATAATGTCTTTCAAAAAAAAGGTCAAGCCTTTCCATCTCTTCAATACGTGGAGTCAAGCTAGACTCATCTAAAAGAATCCTCGTGTCACCCAGCATGCTATAGGGGGATATCAAGGCTGGTGCAACCTAGTAAAATGCAGAAAGACTCCCCTATGCGGCCACTGTGGTAGCAATACAGAGGGGCATGACGGACCTTCGGGAGAAAACTGCCACGGCCCGCATAGATCCAACCACGACAACTGCTCTGCGAGGCCTAAGACTAAGATCGGTAGCATCATTCGGCCGAAACAACTGAGCTTTGAACGATTAAGCAAGCTGGTAGGCTAGCTGCGCTTGCGGCGGTTGGAAAAGCCCCCCCTCGCTCAGCATAGTCCCTCGTACCGCAGCTAAAAGAGGTAACCTTAAACCGCCTGGTATTCAAGCCAGTTTATCATCATCACCATCGCTATCGTAATCACCATCGTCTTCGGCCCAGTTGCAAGTCGCGAAGCGTAACTCGAAGGGTCACCGTATCCAGGAGTACGAGAATGCCAGCAGTAACTCTACTCCCACCCCCTCGTCAACTCTCTCCTCTAGCACCACCTCTAGCGCTACTATAAGCAGCGGCCGACCGGCAAGATCTACTGTCAACCAACAAAGTCTTAACCTTAAAGACCTTTCGAAGAAGTCTTTTCAAAGCAACATATTTGCTCCGCTCGGAGAACTAACAACTAAATCGCAAACACTTCATCTTAGCGAGGACGATATGAAGGATTCTGACATTTAAAGGTCAAGTAATTCTGCGACTACGTCGCACTTACAAGAGACAGATCTCTGCTCGCCATTTGGAGGAGAGAGCAAGCAAGCTAATATTCGCTCATTCTTTCACTAGTCTAATGGTAACTTATTTTCTTGGCAGCCTGATCTCATGGAATACCACTACTTATGGGAATCGCGCAAGCGGAGAGAAAGGTCCCATATATTCTGTTTTGACTATATCAGCTGCAGACTCCCACACCGCAATATCACGATCTTAATATGCCTTACGCCAGGCTATACTCACCAATGACGCTCTCAGATTTTTGATCTGGCCTCTAAAATGAACACCTGATCAGTGTAGAAGAATATCCTATGAGGGTAGCTTTGTGCCGAACGAGTTGTTGTACTTCGTGTAATACACGGTGCGCGTACATTCCCAATTGTGATTCCAGGCAAGGAAAGCATAGAAGGGCCAGCAAGCGCCCATCAGCTAAATGGCAACGCACTGTACATAGCAGAGAATGCTTTTACCTGCATTGAAAGACTGAGTGTGACTGAACAAGATAACCCATCGAAAAAGCGCGAGTATTATGATGTTGATTTAAGGTAATTCTCGCTCCCCATTAGCGTCTGAATAGCTTCTATCTAATACCACTCTAGTGATTCGAGTGGTTATGTTATCCAACGATGGGAAGATCTTGTTCTGGAAGCTGTCGCAAAATTATCTGACAAGGGCAAGTTTTGGAGCGTGTAAGACTTTTGGATTCCTCGATATACTAAGATTACAGACAGAATCGTAACTGCCAGCTTTCGACAATGGCAGACTCTTACCACGGAAATCCAGGAGAAGCTCAAATATCACCGTTCAACCCCTGCCATGAGGCGAGAAATGCAACGGATCCATCCGCTGCTGCGCACTTTTGGACTGCTGGCTAAAGAATTCATGAGATTAGTTCAGCCAAAGGAAGTAAATTTTGGGCTCTTTGGGTCTGATATATTTGAACCTAAAGGTATTTGATGACTTCTCCACTGGCCAGAATACAACATTCACATCCTATAGCACTCCTGTGTCTCTCCCAATCGGCTGAAAAGGACAGCCCACATGCTAAATACTATCCGAAATTTTGTAGCGAGGTTCAATGCCATGATTTCTGCGATTGAAAACAAAAGTGGAGTACTGGTCAATCTTCTGGATCCATGCATATCTATTCTATCAGACCCGATTTCATACCTAACACCAATATGGTAATGATGAGTGATTCATTCGGTTCCAGGTCCTACATGCTTACAATTTCAGATGCAAAGGCAGAACAGGCGAGGTACGTTTGATGCAAGGCTTTGGTGCCAATCCATGGACTAGCCTGCTATAACGTAGGCCGGATCTCAATTCTGGATCAACATACATCTGCGAAGCTTGGATGATACTGTCAAGCATGTAGGAGAAATTGACACTTATACCACGGCAAAACAGAATAGAAACATAAGAAAAATGTCTATGCGGCACGCTTTGATTCCTGAAGCTGAAGAAAAGGCTGCATTTCCTATTAAACGCTTGGTTCCTAATACAAAACGAATCCCTGACTTCTATGGGCGACAAGATGAACTAGAAATGATCGAGAAACATCTGGCTCCTTCACGAGAGAGAGACACCCTTCGATCATCTACAATCTACAGGAGAGGTGTAGGGAAGACGAAAACCCCTGCTCATTTCGCCCATACTAGCGGTTGTTGCTTTGATGCAATCTTTTGGGTCCAATGCGAAACCTCGGTGGGTATACGTGAAAGTTTCACGGATACAGTTGTTAGCCTTGAGATTCCTAGAGCCAGTAGGGAAGTCCGACACGAGGAAAATTTGCTTGCTGTGCAAAATTGGCTTAAGAGGGCAGGCAAAACCTGGCTACTGATATTCGATAATGCTGGTAGTTCCTCAGGCAACTTCATTCCAAAAGAAACGAAAGGAGCAGTCTAATGTTTGCAGAGAAGGTTCAGGTTTTGAACAAGTACTGGCCTGTAGGAGCCAGTGGGCAATCTAGGTTACCTCTTGAACACACCACAAGATGGGCAATGAAGGACTTTCATATCCATGATATCTATCATCTCTGCGTAGGAGGGATATTGGTGTCTTTCTCACCTAGATATGGGTGGAGTAAGGTAGCTTTTATCTGTTTTACTCAAGGTATAGGATGGACATAGGTTGAGCAGGAAAACGTATATTCATCTGTTTATTTCAGAGATTGGTTGGACTCAGCAAATTCGACCAGATGTGTCTAATTAACTGGGTTGTCCCGACCACATCTGGAGGGGTTCGCAGGCTCGAATCTCTTTCTCGCTATTGTGCCAAGCTCGTGATAATGACCGGTGTGGGACTCCATTAACAGGCAAATACCTGGAGAGTAAGGAGATCCGCCCACTCTTATTTTGTTGCGATCCCAGCCATGAAGTCATGTGAACAAGGAGGGCAATATGATGTTTATGAAAGGAGAGGTTGAGAGGATTTTAAAGGATATCGAGACCCGTATAAGACGCTTGGGAGGCTGTAGTAGAATCTTTGAGGTGGGACCCGGTCTACCGCCTTGCTTGCGACGTATATCGTTACAGGTTTTGAGTTGAGAGCCTGGAGATGGTGACTGCTTCCAATCTAGACTTTGCTTTTGCAAGATTGCATATGATTTATATAATACTTGGCGTCGCCAAGCGCAAAAAGGCGAGAGACGTGTCTTCGTTGAATACAATATATAGATCAGTCAAGGCTCCAACCGCGTCGTGACTTCTTATCACACAGTTTGTAAATCACTGGGCCTTCTTTCATAATTGCCGAGATATAGGCCTGTTGTTCCCAAATAGAGACCTACGCTTTCTTTCTTGTGTTCTCCAGACGATGCTCTCAGCTCTGTAACATCGCGGTGACCTCTGCATCAATCTCATCCCCAAAATCTGGAATTTCTTCTCCGGGGTTCAATTTCCGCTTTTTTAGACTTCCTCCGCTCGCATAGCCATCATATCCACCACTGCCGTACAAATGCGATCCGCTCAAGCTCGAGAGCAAGTCAGCACCAGCTGCTGATGCCGGACCGAGATTCAATGGTGGCGGTTCCTCGGCGGGAGGTGCAGCTGCTACCGGAGGCGGCGTGAGAGCTTCGACATCTGGACGATCCGGCTCCGGCGCTGGTGTCTGTCGCAAGTTTTGCTGTAGGCCAGGACTGTCACTGGGTGTAGCAGGGTGATTGCGCAGGATACCGTCTTCAACCTCCCGCTTCTTGGCATCAATCTCATCTTTGCGAGTAGACAACTCCTTCAGCTGAGCTTCTTCATGGAGGAGTGTTGCTTGGTTGGACGAGAGCATTTTCTCCAGGCCCTCAATGAGCGACTTGCGGGCTTTGATGCAATCTGCTACTTTGACTTCGGCGCTTACTAGAGTTTTGAGCAGACCATTAAGGCGAGCTGCACGGACGGGTGCGATGGGCACTGGCGTTTTGGGATCCATCATCTTCTCGTACTCTGACTTTGCATTCTGGACAGGTGTTTTGGAGGCAAGGATGTACTTTGTGATGGCTCGCTGGGGTGCTAGCAGGGGTGCCAGTTCATTTGGAATGTCTGACTTAGAGCCCCCGAAGAGCGATCCTCCACCGGACTTTTGCGATGCGGATCGAGTCTTGTCGAGTTCTAAAAAGGTCAGCATCGTTCTTGTGAAGTATGTATATGCATTTATGACCCACCCTCGATCCTAGCTTCGATTGCATCTTGGATGGGTATCTCGAAAATCTGGCGTGACCTCCAAACATCTACTACCCTTCTAAGCTTTCCTTGTATATCACTCGACGCTCCTCTATAAGCTGCAGCTGTAGCCTCTGCAATAACAGGAGAGAACGCCATCAAGAATTCCTCCCTATGTCGAGCCTTAGACTGCTGTGCGACCTCTGTAATACAACAAGTCATCAGCAAACATGTTACACCATCACATTCGTAGTTCTTCTGCAGCATGACAATGCGTATTCAGGAGCTTGGGGAAGCATACCATTGGCAAGGTATATCAGGTTCAGTCTTTTGTTGCTGCTGGAATCCTTGAGACGTTGAAGCCAGAGCTGACCTGTGCGATCTGCCTGTCTCCTGACCAATGGGGTCAGTACAGCTCATACATCGGAGTGGTGAAGTTTTGAGGCTATTTGCGTACCTGTGGAACATAACCCATTGCGCAACTGTGACCTACTCATATTGTTAGAGCTTGCAATCAAGTGAAGTGTTGGACGCATTGCTCACGATGCTTTCTTGCGTCTCATTCAAGGCAGACAGCTTTGCCAGTACGGCGTCGTCCGTGTATGCCATGTTATAGTTCTTCAAGCTGGTGAGCTTTCACCAATCTGTAGTAACAATATGTGCCGTTTGATCAAACACAGCAATCTTGTAGCTGCTGATTGTATTGTTTACGCAGCTTCAAAAGAAGGCTAGAGATTCAGGTTTACGTGCAAAGTCAAACGATTTAGGATATGAGCGGCCCAAAGCCGTATGCCCTACGATATTTCTCTGACGAGTAAAGCTGAAGTGTCTGGTTTGATATTGTTGTTTGATATTGTTGTTTGATACTGTTGTTGTGGTTGGAGAAGCTAATTTGAAGCTCAGGTTAAGATAGTTGCCAAGGCCAAGGCTGAGGACAGCTTTAAACGGCATCTTCTGAGGCATGACTCTATAAACACAAGGAAATATCAACACTTTGATCAACATATACGACTCCCAAACACATACTCCAACATGGCAGATAGATTTCCATCTTTGGAGGACTTTGACTCTGGAGGTAAGAACCTTCTCCGACCGAATTACAGCCTCTACTAATGAATTGCAGCCCAGGCGCAACCAAAAGGAGAGATTAGCCTCGAGAGTACTGGAGCTGACGATTTCCTGTCGAGAGAGAAGGCCATGCTAGGCGAAGATGCCGACCAATTCGTTACTGGAAATGACAACGCTGCGTTCGTAGATGACGAAGCGGATCTACTAGGCGGCGGAGGAGAATCACATGGTGATGAAGAAGTCGTCGAGTTCCAAAGCTCCTATCCTGCGATTGATACCCAGAACGAGGTGAAGAATCATTCTCCCAATTACGTTAGTAGATAATCAGTACCTAATGCTGTCTTTAGGCTGTAGCACCAGGCGGACAAATCACCAGCCCCTATGCCAATTACAAGGCAACCGCACAAGATGAAGAAGAGCCTGAGGTCCTCCGACAATGGCGTGAGCGTCGCGATGCCTCTGTCGCTGAGCGTGCTGAGAATTTCAAGATCAAGCAAGAGGAAACCATCAAGGAGGCGCAACAGAGCATCGATCAATTCTATGAGAACTACAACTCAAAGAAGGAGAAGTCCATCGCTCAGACCCGCCGTGATGCCGAGACATTCCTTGCGAACAGAGAGGATACCAGTGCTGGTGGAACAAGCTGGGAGCGCATTGCGAAGCTAGTTGATATCAGTGGCAAGGGTGCGAAGGGAGGTGCGAATGGCTCCGGCAAGGAGAAGATGCGGGAGCTCTTGTTGAGTTTGAGGAAGGATGAAAAGGCCCCTGGAGCTACTGGGTACTAAGCCTACTGGCGGTTCTGGTTTGTCTGGTGATGATGTTCATGGAGTTGTGGGCTTGTAAGATTAGACCTGAGGATTGTATCCCATGAATGCCAGGCGGAGCATAATCGGTTAGAGTTGGGGCACATAGGCGTTGAAAATTACATGAGCATAATACAACAATTCATAGGACCAAAGTCCAGTCTCTTCTGCAAGCATTAGGTCCTTTTGGCCTCAGACGTGTACCGTATGATCAGAAGATAGCTAAGATGTATGCATTCGAGGTGATGAGGGTAGTACCATTCTGTTGCCACGTATGTAGTTTCCTCGCTTTCCTTACCTCCAAGCACCAACAAGTCTTAGGCCCCATAGGTGATAAACGATCTAGCATGACTCTTGCCCTCCAGCTCCAGCCCAGATCATTAATGCCATGGTCCTCTTCTCATGTCAAACATATAACTCAGGCAAAACGTTTTACAACATAGTTGCTGCTCTCCACGTAAGTACTTCATACTAAATATTTGCAGTAACAGAATGAACAGGAGGCTGGCGATTTTGTGGCTCATACTTGCAAAGGTATCAATATGAAACTGTCATGTTGGTTTGTGACGTAGGAAATCTCTATTGTCGGCGTCAATGTACAATGCCTCCTGATTTATAACCCCCAATCTTCAATCACATCCTCCCCCATGTTTCCTGGTCGTTGAATCATGATTCATCCTTTGCCGAACCAAGTCTTGTGACCCAAAACCATTCTGCCCATCATGTACATCGATCCTGGAAGCCATCAGTTTCAACTCTCCTCTCCTCTCCCTCAACCCCCGTACTCACCTGCAAACCCTCCCCAAAGCATTACATAGTATGGGTAAAGCATCATCTTGGCTTTAGGAGTCTATTCTTCTCATCAGTGTCCTGGCTTCTAAAGATTGGGCTTGCTCGGTAGAGACGTACTTGGTTCCATTGACGGACGTGGTTCTTCTGTCCTTCCAAGAACATGCGCTGGAAGTGTGGCACACGGTTGACGCGGTTGACGTAGACACTGATCGGGAATAGAAGTTAGCTGACGTGCTCATTTCCATGGGGCATGCTACCCCGTGGACGCTGCATCTTCCATGGCACTGGATATACAGCTCTGGCAGATCCTAGACCTTGTGAATGGGTTGAGAGGGGCTAATTGATCACCTACCCTGCCATTGCGATTGTGTGGTATGTTGTTCTGATTGAGGTTTTACGGCCTGATATGGGCTGTTGCGAACGTTGATGTCGAACTTCAAGCTCGGAGCTTGGCGGCGCTAGTATTCAGAGGCCCATAATAATTATGGGCAGCAAGAAATCGGCTATCAAGTCAATAACAGTAACAGAACTCAGCTGTACGGTCGATCAGCATACATATTAGAGATGCAATGGCGCTGTCATTGAGATTTATCCAGCACGCCAACTGGCCCCGGACCGATCCGCATGTACAGTATGCGACCGGCCCTACAGAGGCTGCTTCGGAGGCCAGCTTCCCTGGACCTTCTTCGACATGTAGTCGGTAGTCCAATCTATTCTTCAACTCCAGAAACGAGGGGAGAGACTTGCTATCGGAAGCCATCTGCTCAATATAGCTGCCATGGAACTTCAAACCGAGCAGTGTATAGCACACTGTCATCAAATCTCATACGGGATGAAGAAACAGATGTACTCGATGAGCTTGAAGCCAAATCACACCTGCATTTATTACAATGCGCAGCCAGAAAGCCTCACAATGTATCAACGTTGAGTTACGGCCAATGGGATGACTTGCCAGCACAGCACCTCAGATATGAATCCGAATTAGAAGATCCACGGACTGCATCTAGGAGGCCGAGCCGGCCGAAATTGATGGACAATCCTGATCATCGAGACGATCTGAGTCTATGGACATGCCTCATGGACTATCGACAGAGACTTTACGGTATTAAAGGTGTATATCCTTTCTGGAAAGCTGTGTTGCGAGGTGATTTGAAGTTATCTACAGACGGTCCATATGCTGCCAGACTGTGGAATACGTTCTTGAAGTTGGCATTTCAGGATGAGGAGGTATCGATGGGGATTGCGGATGTCGCAGATGGCATTCAAGCATCAACCAAGAAACACTGGCCGCCATTGTATACCACAATCATACAGCATTACCTATTAGATGGGTATACTACCGACAATGGAGATGCATGGCACGACTGGCACCGTAGGCTGCATTTGCACTATGCTCCAGAGAAGAAGGCTTTCAAGGACATGTGCCGTAAGGTGACATATCTGAAGGGGCACATGCGAGGACTCTTTCGTATCTACCTGGATAACTCTCATCGAGACATCTACTCCGCTATTGTACCAACATTATGCGCTCAAGGAGACTTCGAAAATGCGCGTATATGGCATTACCGGCTGCTAAAAAATGGTGACGCTCCCGTAAAGTCGAGGGATGTAGAGCCATTATTCAAGTTCTTGTTGTGGTATAATCCCAAACAAGCTATTCAGCTGACGGACGGTCTTGCTGCCAAGGGATTCGCTTATCTGCCAGACCCAAAGTCATCGTCTTCTATGTCTAAGGACATCACTCAATCAGAGTCGTTGAAAGAAGGCTTGAAGGTTTCCCGCACAATGATGAACATCATCCATGGAGAGACATTTGGCATCACTGCTAAAGAATACAACGACGACTATGGAGCCAAATGGTTCGCAACTACCTGGGTATCGCTTGACATATCCATAAACACTATCGGCGCGCTTGGAATGGACTGGATCGGTCCCATGTCGCTACAAGCCATTGCACTGCGTGAGCGCGATGCTGAAAAGATCAATCGACGGATCGATCAGCTCCAGGATATTGGCATATCTATTGGAACAGCTTTGTATTCTCGTGCGATTGAGTTCTTTGCTCGGAACAACAAGCAAGAGCTCCTGAACACGCTTATCACAAGTGATTTACATCCAGATGCACTAGAAGATCGGAAGGTTCAAGACGAGCTGATGATCTCGTATGCACGAGATAAGGATTGGCCACATTACAGGCTCATTCTGACTCTGAGGTTCTTGCAGAGTAAAACAGACCCGATAGACACGCACAATGTTATGATACGCAGTTTCGCAACTGTCGGAGATACCTCGGCCATGCTCTCCAAGCTACGCAAAATGCAGATTGAGGGCACACCAGTTCAGGCGAAGACAGTCAAATATTTGATGACCAATGTTATGCGCAGACGAAATCGTGGCAAACGACCGACGACACAATACAGCCACCAAGCAAGATATGACCTGGACCAAGCTATTGAGCTCCTTAAAGGAATAATGCTATCTGGCAACTTCGTGCCGGTCACTCTCTGGCGCGAGATTCTCAGGCGACTCGGCATGCTTCTTCGACTAGACGATCTTGCCGCCCTCTGCGATTTTCTTGCTACATGGTACGGCCCTACTTGCGAAGCTATGTTTCTTGATCCTAAAGTCATGCATCGATGGCACCGTTATCAGACACCAGATAAGATGATCACATCGCATCCACTCCACCCTCTGGCCATCCTCTTCTCCAAGTCTTTCCAAAGAGCAATCGTAGAATGGGGCTTTATTAAGAGTTTGGACCAGAATCTTAGGCCATGGGAATCTATCCCTCAGATCGATGCCGGGATACAGATATTAAAACAGCTCAATCGGCGAGGTGTGTATATTCACTTCTATACACTCCGAAAATCCATCTTGGATCGTCTTATAGCTCTTTATGGATCAGCGGATTCAAATCGGCGACGTAACAGAGAAGCTAAGAGACGCAATCCGCTCCAGTTCCTTCAAGCCTTGGAATTGATTAATCAGGCTGTGGGCAGGGAGCTGTTCCAGCCCGGACTACTACTGAAATACCTACAAGCGGCTGAGCATAACAGATTGCAGCGACGAGACTTGAAAGGTTCGCGCAATCGGTCTACTCGAGACCCGCGAGTTTTGAGGATTAGGGCTGCGCTTGCAGCAGCCAATATACGCGCTAGAACGAATGTGCTGTCTACAGAAGAAAATTGTTTAGCAGCAGATTACAAATGATACCCCAGATAGTTGCTCCACTGACGTCCTGTCACGACCTTACCTATAGTTCAATCTCTATTTTACTCTCGTTGTCTGGTCTGTTGTGCAATCCCGGCATGCTCCCATTCGGTTCCTAGAAATCATACCATTTGTGATCTCACTACATCCAACGCGCTAGCTGAAATATTTATGTTCGTCAATCCAGAGGATCAAGCAGGAAAACACCATATGCACCCCTGGAGGAAGTTACAGAAAACCTACAGCCACCGTCGAAAAATGACATAATGGCTGCGCATTCTAACTTCATGGCTTATGGTACGGAATCGTCTCTCGAAAGCTCGAGGTTACATCATATCTTCTAAATTTCTCGCTTATTTGACCGTGATGTTACTCGCATAAGGGCACTTGTCTGAATGTGTAAAGGGCAGTAACTACCTGAATGCTCGTAAACTGAAGGGCCATACTATACAATTGACATTTTTGGGGAAGTAATAGCTCAGCACTCAGTGGAAGCAATCACTTCAGAATGGCAACACCGTACATGTTATTATAAATCAGCACTCAGTTTTGAAGACAAGTGAGGTATAGCAAGCATGCTTTGAATTGCTCGGGGGCGTTTGTTGTGACGAACATGTCGCGTCAAGCACGCTAATGACTGGATCTGGAGGTCAAGCAGCAATGAATTATCTGACGTTGAGTGTAACACCTCCGGATGCTCACTGGACGAGTATGTTTCACAAGACCTTTTGATAGGCAATGATCTTGGCGGCCACGTGGAATGAGGCTGCTCAAAGCTGAGGATGCCTCATTCGGTACAGGATATTTTTAGTCGAGTCGTTGTTGTACTTCCTAGCACTCGATCTTTGCTGCTTCTCACGTTCAGCGTTACAGACATCACTTTACTCGTACAGATTGATACATTTAGAGTGTGAGAGGCCAAACCTCGAATAGCTCAAAAGGTATGGGTTCCAGTGTAGCCAGTAGTACGTACGCCGTAATTACTGCAGTAATCTCACGGCTTAATACGTACTGCAGTACAATTCCAACTCAAAAATACGTACTG